>CANUEY010548311.1:0-16146 GCA_948099555.1 Croton setiger
AGCTATGCCAAAGCAAAACCAAAATCCTGGTTCATCTTACTAAAATTTTGCATCAAATATACAAATATACCTCAATTTCGTGTTTTTGTGAACATTGACTTCGCACATTTATTTGAATATATAATGAAATGAATTTTTTTCTTATCAAATTAAGATAACAACAAATCTAAATGATTTATCTTTATTGTTAACAATAATGTGTTTGGAGGAAACAAATTTAAGATCTCTATATTCTATCATTTTCATAAGAAGTAAAATGACCAATTAAATCACACTCTCATTGATTAAATGATTTATCTTTAACTTTTTTGGACTATCTTCTTTTTATTCTACAATTATTTTATCTGATCGTGTTGTTACTTCCTATAAAATAATTATATATTTCGAGTTTCATTTATATAAATGTATACGTATTAAAATTCGATGGAAAGAATTTATTACTCTTAAAAATAATCAGACACCAAATAACTTGACTACATTTGGTGTATGGGATGCAGACATACATCAAACCAATCAGATTGTAATGTTTTTATAATTTTTGGATTATTTATCCCTTTCTCTTTCTTGTGTATTTGACAAAAATACACCCTCGTTTTTAGGTTTTCCTCTCCACAAACTCTAACCATCCCATTTCCATATTTATTATGTTAATTAATTTTTTTATCATTTTAAGATAAAATTTAGGCGTGTGTCTATTTTAGATTTTCATTTTTTACATTTAAGATATGAATTTGGAACTAATATTACGAGACAAAGTTAAATATATTGAAGTGCATTTTGATAAGATAGTTGAATAGTGATTCTAAATTGCCATCCAAATTCGTATAATGCTTTAAATTTTCGTCTGAATTTTACTAAAAACTCTCTCTTTTCTAAAAGAAAACACTAAAAATAACATTATATCTGTATTTGCTTAAGTTTTTTACTTTTCAATTGTTAATAATGTTATTGGTTTCCAACAATATTACACAACAAACTAATTTAAAAATTCAGTATAATTGAATGTTTTACTCCTGTTTATTATTTTTATCTTTTCTTGAAATATGTCGAATAGAAAAAAAGAAAAAGAAAATTATTGTGGCATAATTATAAAATATCACATTATTAGCTTTCTAACAAAATTTACAAATCCCCTCCTCTTACTCTCCATATCAAGTTAGTGGATTAAGTACTCAAAACTATATTTATACCCAGGTTTAGCTATAATAGTCATTCAGAGATGGTTTTGAATTAACCAGTGAAGCTCGATAATAAGTTACTACCTCAATGTATATGTGTAACTCGTTTTTCAATTTTAGTTGATTGCTCCGATCATTGCCGTTTTTCGGTGATCAATGAGAGAGAAACTAGATTAGTTTTTTTTTCTAGTGTAATATGATACAATTAGGAGAAAGTAAAAACCATATTTTACAAATAAGAGCTATTCAATGGCATAACACTTATGAATTCTGTCATAACTAGTACCTAACTTACCAAATAGTCCTCTTGCTCAAGGAAGAAGATGGTCAAATTACCAAATGGTAATTCCTAGAACCTACAATTAGATTGTATTATCTGAACTCTCAACCCTACATTCAAATTCCTTATTTGGATAGCCACAATCCTAAATCTCTCCATAAATTTGTTTAGATGCTTACCTTCTCCTCTCACAATCAACTTCAGACCAAATGCCTCTTTCTTTTTAGTTATATTCTTTTTAAACTCAAAAATCATCTTATCAACTAGCTCCTTGAAACTCGTTATGCTCTTACTCGACAAATGATAAAACCATTCGTCAGCGTCATCAGAAAAGGTTTCAGGTAAGTGTTTACACATCAAAGCGTCAGTAGCTCCATTTTCCAACACAAAATCATGGTAATTCCTTACATGATACTTAGGATTACCCTTTTCTATGTAAACACTTTTAAAAGTAGGTGCCTTCAAATTTTTTTGGCAATTGTGCACTCTCAATGCATAAAGCAAAAGGGGATGCTGCTTGAAAGGTTTCGTCCTCATCATCACCTTATTGTATATCCTTTATCATCTCTTCTCACCTTGCTTTTGTGAATGGTTCCCCTTAGTATGGCTCTTCACTATACCCGGAATCCTCATTATTATTTCTACCCCTACCAATGGTCTAATCCTCATCACTAGCACCATCATCATCCTAATATCTTTGAGTTTTCCTTTTGTTCAATCTATCCTCCCTAGAAGTAGGTTGCTTACTTCCACCTAGACTTCCTCTATTAGATAAACGTCCGCTTTCTCACGAGCTCTACCTCTTTCTAGTAACTCATCTACCTCCTCTCCTCTATTAACGCCTTCGTTCTCCACCTTTCTATCTACATTTTACTTCATATCAAGCCTATCATTCAAGTTAGTATTTAGCCGAGCTCCTCCACTTTGTGTCCTAGTCTCTATAGGTGGAGGTGGTAGCTACTGCTCCAAAATTGGTAGAACAATTTAAGGATTCTGATTTAAAATTTGCCCCAGCAGGCCAAGCAACTACTCATAATAAAATTTCAAAGATGAAAGGAGATTGGATGTTGTAGCAGCTGCCAAGCTTGAAGCATTGAGATCAAAAACACCGGGTGGCTACTGGTAGAATGAAGCAGGTGTTTGAAGCCCCATAAAGAAAAGATTGTTCCTTATGAGGCGCCTGAGAAAGTTCTTTAACGAAGTGTCCAAAGTAGGGTCAGACCTTAAACCTAAAGGTTGAGACTCAGTGACCCCAGGAAATATTAGACAGCGACCTCCCTGAGGAGGTGGAGGTGGATGACGACCCCCAAAAGGAGGTGCAAGTCCTCTCTCCCCTCTCTATTATCAGCTAAGTTTTCAATTATAGACATCTACATTTGCTATCTAAGGTTGATTTATTACTTCAATTCATGCTCATCGCACCAATGAAAGTGTAAAGAATGGATTAATCTGACAAGTGACGTTTGGGTTACTATTTATAGTGAAGCTGAAGTAATGAGATCCAAAATTTCTGCATCCAATAGGATTCATAGGGCTCCGTGGTTTTTGGGGCCCAATAGGCTTTTTTCACTCTCTGGGTCTAAGATGGGATGCTTTTGCTTAAAGCCTTCCACGGGTTGGCTACCTTACATTATATAGAAGGCCAGCTTGGAATTATTTAGAATCGATACTGGAGTTATTCTATTCTAACTCAGCGACCTCTCTAGGTATAAGTAGGGACATCGATCGTCCTCTCTTGTGTTTTATGGTCGATGGCCGACCTCCCACCCTTATGTTGGCCCTAGGTTAAGGAGGCGGTTTCCGAGATGATTTACTAATTTCAAGTCGAAGGATCATTTACATTGCCATTACTAGAGTATTTCATAAACACATGTGCCTTAGCTTATGAGAACAATTGCTTCCTATAAAAATGAAAGAACATGATATGTAACAGTCTCAATAGCACTAATCATTGTCCAATAATGATAAGAACATTGACATGAACATTTAAAGATATTATTTAAATGTAATAAAAATCTCATAATTATAATCATATATCATTTCTTTTGCATAGTAATATTATCTCATGGACATTCATCTTTACTCGTGATTTGATTAATGAGTATTAAAGATAAATAAAAGCCATTTATTAATATTAAAGAATATTCAAAATACATGAATAATAATATCGAACATACAACCAATAGATTGGCTATAGAGCATACTAGTAACATTTACATATTTGTATTAATTGGTATTTACATATTTGTATTTGACGTTTATTCAATTGTAACTAGTATTGACAGATTTTTCTAATGAAAGTCGTCGAGAATCACTCAACAACTGTCACGACCATTTTTTCAGTCATCTGACAAGTTTTTGAAGAACCGTAATAGTGATACTGAGAGAGATGTATAAATATACATTAAGTACTTGTTTTGGTATATTTTTATTAACTAAAGATACTATTTTCCTATTAAACTAATAAATTTATTCCCTATGAACGGGATTTTTTTTTTCCCATACTTATGACTAAAATCAAAGTTGTGCTTTATCTTCTTAAAATCTTTAATTTCATTCGATTTTATTTTTCCGAAAGGATAATGGTTTCATTCGATTGATTTCAATGATAAATTACTTGCTCTTATATTTTTAAGTTTTTATTTTAAAAAACTTAAAGAATCAGATACGGTTATGACAGTCGATTAACTTACATATGTCTATCTTTTTTTTTTTTTTTTTTTCTTTTGAGAATTAATTTTTTAATAGAAATAGAAACTAAATTTTCTAAAAATTTTGACGAAATGACAGACTTTGATTTTTTTTAATAGACAGAACCCTGAGATTTAGGTTATAAGTCAGCAGCCTTGCTTAATTAATAGAACTTATATTTATACTTCCTGGAACTTTGGGTTTATTTTCGAAAAACTAGTGATAATTAAGTAATTAGACCAAAACTCTAAATTAATAACATATAGTTTATTTGATGATCTCCATTCTTTTTTTCTGAGAAGGTCCTTCGTTTGCATCAACCACTTCAATGGACGACCAACAACCATTTTTACGAATTCTCAATTGGTAGTCTTGGCACCACATCAACGTTCTTTTCAATTTGTGTGCATTATCTTATATAAACATTTTTAAGAAATTTATCAGTTAATTAGAATTGTTGATAAATTGTAGAACTTGCAACTTTGTTCGGTTTTTTTTTTTTTTAATTTAATAAATGTATTTAATTTATAAATCACATAATAGAAGACGGTTGTTCCTACCAACATCGGTTGGATGCAATGGTTTAGACTTTGGAATTCTATGGTATTTTATTGATCTCATATACATATTTTTGGACTGGGTCCAAGTACACGATACGAAAATATAGAAAATTTGAGAAAAGCCAGAGAAGTTGAAATTGAAAAAAAAAAAAGGAAATGGAAGTATAGGTTGAATATAGTGAGGAAAGTGAATAGTGAAGCGCAGATAGAATGGCTAAATATGCGGAGTGATTAATGTTTGTTTATATAAACTAAATTAATTCCTTCCTTTTTCCGCTCCGTTGATTCTTCTTCTATCACGTTTTATTTACAGTTCCACATTCCCAAAATATGCAATTCAATCAAATATAAATTTATCTTCTTCATTAATAATTTCTTTCAATTTATTAATAATTGTATGGAACATTAAACCATTAAAAAAAATTTATATAATAGCTATTATTTCACTACTTTTAAGGTTTATTTGCATGTTTTGTTTAGGAAAATTATATTAATAGTTTGCTGCTTAAAAAGACTTTTGGACTTTGGGTCAGATTTTCCTCTATTTTTGGGCTGATTTTCTTTTGATTTTTAAAGGATAACATATTGCTTCTTTTATTTTCTTCTTTTTTCTTTTTTGTTGCGACTTATTATTTTCTTGTTTCTTTTGGTAGACATTTTTTAAACAATTTAAATTCTAAAGTTATGAAATATACCACTTTTTAAAGTAGTGCTTAATATTTTCTCCCAACCAAAATAAAGAATATTAACCTAAGGTTATAAATGAAAACTATTATTGGTGACTACTTTTCTATAGTTAATAGGTTTTGTTGAATTATTGTAATGTCTAATATTATTTATGTTAGGTATGGGAAATTGTGTCACCACATGATAATCTATAAATAAAAAATAATAGATTTGGGTCGAGTCTTAATGAGTTGACAAAATGTTTGACACGATACGATAAAACATGAATTTAAACGTGTTGAGTTGTGGATTGACACGATATGACCCGTTAATCCATTAAGATAAAGGCAAAATGATAATTTAATTTATTATTTTTTATGTTATTTGTTTTTAGGCTCAATATAATAGTTTGGCAAATAAATTTTTACAACAAAAATGAATGGTTTATAATTTGGATTTGAATATTCGTAATAATGGATTTGGATGTTTTTAATTGTTCGCATTTTAGTAATTTATTATTGCAAGAACCAATTTTTATACGGATTTAATGTGTTATTATTATTAATAGTACTTTAACTATTTATGATTATACATCATATATATATATATAGAGAGAGAGAGAGGGGTTAAAGAGAGAATTGTATATATATATATAGAGAGGTTAAAGAGAGAATTGTATGAAATGGATTACATGGGTTAATAAGACGCGAACAAGAATTTTAATAGATTGGATTAATATGACACAGTAAGTTAATGAGTTGAATATGAATTTTAGTTTCATATGTTAACTTGTTCTTCACGACCCATTAACACAAATTTTCAGACTTAAGTTTACTAGCCATATATAAAATCTATTAACTACACATTTTTCAACTTATTTGTATAAATAGAATATAAATCAATGGCAGTAAGCAGTAAGTGTTAAAAAAAAACAAATCCCAAAATCAATATACTTGCTTGCATCCATAAATAAAAAATCTCAAACTAGGTTTTTAGGAGGAAGTAATACATCAATCTCATTAATTCCATTCAAACTTTTGATATGCCCTTTAACAAAAATTCTACCATTTATTATTTTTATATATATTTTTTATAAAGATAAAAAAAAAAACGGAGCAAAATTGTGACAAACTTGAGCTTGAGGCCATGTGTATGGTGCAAGAAACTTATCTTGTTTCCTTTTTTTTTTTTTGCCAGCATGAATCTCACCTCTTGACCTTTACACATGCACTTTATTTTATTTTCCAGCGGATATGAACTTTTAGAGTAACAACATTACCCTGAGCCTGAGCCTGAGCCTGAGCCAGGGGCTGAGGGGCTGAAGTTGAGCTCACTTATTGAAATTAGGCTTATCCTTATTGGAGCATTTGACTAGTTAGTCAACCTCTACTAACTAAGCCACTTCATCCTTCCCTTAAATCAAGTGCTTTTGGTAAGGCTGTTTCAGTAAATTCCAAAATTATATTTCCAATTCCATGTCAGCAGACTCTGCGTTGTCAAGAATTCCATGTAAGCAGACTCTGTGTTGTCGAGAGAAGACTCCATAGTAGTTTTTCAACAGTTAATTTTATATACCATCTCTATAATTAAGCTAAACCAAAAATTTCTAAGAGTTTCTCTACTTTTTTATAATTTCTTCTTTTTTCTTTACTATTTTTAACCGTATTCTGAAACACCGAAAAAAAAAGAAAGGATTTTATCTAATTAATTAAAAATTGAAGCACCCAATAGCACCAAAACCTGGCTATAAAACATAACGTTTCTCTCTCTATCTATTACCCTTCTCTTTTAATTTAGCACCAAAAAAAAAAAACACATACAACTCTCTTCCTCTGCCTCTATACGGCTCTGTTTCTGTTTCTTTTCTCTTTCATTCTCAGGAAAAGAAACAGAAATATTTGTTTGGGTCAGATTGCCAGAGAAGAGGCTATGCATAGAGTGGAAATGCTTTGATTTCCTTTTTTTTTTTCATAACCTTTCCTTTTCTGGGTATTACAGAGAAGGAAATGCTGAAACTGAATTTATTTTTTTTCAATTCATATGATTTGAGTTTCCTTTCTAACTTTTGATTTGCATCCCACATTGTTAAAAAATCAAATCCATACCACAAATCGATCTGTTTCTCTTATTATTTTCCGAGTTTCCTCGTTTGTTTGGTACTGAAATTGACCCATTTATCACCACCTTGTTATCTCCCCATTTTGCTCTGTTCTTAGACAAAAACAGAGATGGCTGAAGATTCACCAAAATTTATAATACCAGAATCGTTTCAAATATCAAGAGATGATTTCGGAGCTCAAATTGGGTTAATATGGGAGTTGATCAAAGCTCCATTGTTAGTTCCTGTGCTGACGGCGGGTGTATATATATGCTTGGCCATGTCACTGATGCTTTTCATGGAAAGGGTTTACATGGGTATTGTCATAATCCTTGTAAAGCTTTTCTGGAAGAAACCTGAAAAACGTTACAAATGGGAACCTATACAGGATGATTTAGAATCAGGAAATTCCAATTTCCCAGCAGTGCTTGTTCAAATTCCAATGTTTAATGAAAGAGAGGTCTATACTCTATTTTCTTAATCCGTTTTATTTCCCGTTTTGTTTTTAAGTTTTTTTTTTTTTTTCACTCAGAAAAGGTTTGAAACTTTGTGTTGGTTTTTAATGTTTCTGTACTTATTAGGTTTACAAGCTATCGATAGGAGCAGCATCTAATCTTTCATGGCCAGCAGATCGTTTAGTAATCCAAGTTCTTGACGATTCAACAGACCAAGAAATCAAGGTGAAAAATCCTGAACCTGTTGTTGTTAATTTGATATGGGTACAATACAAAAAAATCAGCAATCATGATGAAAAATGCAAAATAACAGAGTGTTGTTGTGTTATTTGGCAGCACATGGTGGAGCTAGAATGCCAGAGATGGGCAAGCAAAGGAGTAAATATAGTATACCAAATAAGAGAAACAAGAGGAGGTTATAAAGCAGGGGCTTTAAAAGAAGGCCTAAAGAGAAGTTATGTAAAACACTGTGAATATGTCGTCATATTTGATGCTGATTTTCAGCCTGAGCCTGATTTTCTCAGACGTGCCATTCCTTTCTTGGTCCATAATCCTGACATTGCCCTCGTTCAAGCTCGCTGGCGATTTGGTAATTTCGACTCTTAATAATTTTTGCTTAATTACACTCAAGTTTTGGTTTCCTGAATTAAATTCTTGTTTTAAAACATTTCCTTTTTTTTACGGCAGCACTTAAACGGTCCACTCTACAAATTTGTCTTTTGCATATAAGAACTATGATACGCTTTTGGTGCAATGTTCAACCATTTCATTAAACAGAAAACGGTTTAAATTAATGAGTTTAGTCAGCCCTGATTAAGCCCTAGATATCAAGGTTAATTTTATTAATTAATTTTCAAAAAATTAAATCTAAGAAGTGTCGGTGGTCTATGAATTTTTGTTTTTCTTTTAAATATTATTTGTCAGCAAAAGACTTTTCATCTACTACTAGTTTTTTTTTTAACTTGCATGGAGAGAGGTAGCGTGGGGGTCCACAATAAGCCCACCAATCACGGGGATGTGGTCACTTTTGCCCTCACTTGCTCGGCTGCCTATGATCGTGACACTTGTTTATCTATGACCGTTTATCACACTTGTTACTAGGGTAACATAGTAACTGCGTAAAAGCATTAACAAACACGCACACCTACTGTAGCAACCCACACCTAAACGTAAACTTAATGTCATTAGTTGAGGGTCCTAAAAATTATAATTCCTCATCATCAATATTAACCTTTTTTATCCCTTAATTAATACTTTAGTTGCAGTATATCATTCCATAATTAGATTGCCCCACATTATTAACATTCTTTTTTTACCTCCTTTCCATTGTTTGATGAAATTAATATAAGAAATAATAATTATTTAAAAGTTAAAATAATTTTTATCTATAATATATTAAGAATTTTAATCTCTAATTTGTTATGAAAATTTATTTATTTTCATTTCTTTCTTTCTTTTTTTGTCGGTGGTCAGATTATAATTTTCTTTCCAATACCAATCAAACCAAATAAAAAAGAAGTCTGGGGGTACTTTTGTCATTTGAGCGAGAGTGAGAGTACTGCTGCTGGTGTTCCTGTATTGAACTGAGGATGTCATACAGCCGAATACTTTTCTCTGGTAAAGGGTTGAATGGATAAAAAGGGAGAGTTGGGAGGGCGAATATGTCATTTCCGGAATAATATGATTGCGGCAGCAGCAGTTGTAGGTCACGTGGTGCTTTTATATGGCCTTTCCTTGTAGGGAAGCCCATCAGATGGTGGGACCATATCCTAATTGCTGCCGACACTTCCGATTTTTGTACTTTTATTAGTACACATACACACTAAACAATTAAAATAAAATCGTATATTAATTTAATTTAATTAAAAGGTCCGTTACATTGGATAAGAAGACTCCCTCCTCGTGCTCTTCCGTTGCGACGTGGCCAAATCTAACTTGACTCACGTGCCCGCAAACGGTTAAGGCTACTGTTCACCATTTATAAAAATAAATAAATAATCTTAATTTTTTAGGTTCTATTTTTTATAGATTAACCTTAATTATTCTGATTATTTGCAATTAGTTATGAGAATAACTATAATTATTTTGAAAAAAAAAAAAATTGCAGTGAATGCAGATGAATGTTTATTGACAAGAATGCAGGAGATGTCCTTAGATTACCATTTTACAGTGGAGCAAGAGGTTGGATCAGCAACTCACGCCTTCTTTGGTTTCAATGGTAATTAATTTTAATCTAATTTAATTACCTCTTCTTTTTTTTTTTTTTTTACTATGTGGTCCATAAATTAGTAAATTTAACTATTTTTTGTTTCAGCAGCCCCTAAGTTAGGGGTTGCATTTATTTCTATTAGCGTATGGTAGCCTTGAAATAGATTAGTGCAAATTGCATTGCTTAACTTAAATTATTCATGCTTAATTTAGCATCTACCTACTAATATGAGACGTGTGAAAACCAGCTTTGCCAGATATCACGCGAGAGTGAGAGTGACTCGTAACCAATATACAATTTTAACTGAATTTATTGAAAAACATAACAATTTTCCTATTTGAATTAAAATATTGTATTTTATTTTATAATAACAAATGAAAGCTTTGTAATAATAAGATTAATTTTTACAGGAACTGCTGGGATATGGAGAATTGCTGCCATTAATGAAGCTGGTGGATGGAAGGACAGAACTACTGTTGAAGATATGGATCTTGCTGTTCGAGCTAGTCTCAGGGGCTGGAAATTCGTTTATCTTGGTGACCTTCAGGTATATAATTAATTAACTTGCCTAATTGTAATCAACCATCATAATATTTATAATTAAATTTATGGGTTTTTTTTTTTTTTTTTTGATAGGTGAAAAGTGAACTTCCCAGTACTTTCAAAGCATTCAGGTTTCAGCAGCATAGGTGGTCTTGCGGTCCTGCTAATTTGTTCAGGAAAATGGTTATGGAAATTGTTAGAAATAAGGTTAGTTTGATTTTTCTTTTTCCAAAATGAATTTCCTCAATTGTCTTTGCTCTAATTTCAAGTTGAATTGAACAATTTCAGAAAGTGAGATTCTGGAAAAAGGTGTATGTGATCTACAGTTTCTTCTTCGTGCGCAAGATTATTGCTCATATGGTGACATTTTGGTTCTACTGTGTTGTTCTTCCATTAACCATTTTGGTTCCTGAAGTTAAAGTTCCAATTTGGGGAGCAGTTTATATTCCTTCAGTTATTACTATCCTGAATTCAGTAGGAACTCCAAGGTATATATAATATATATTCATCTTATTTACCAATTTTTTGCAGAAATTGTATAAGAAACTCATGCTATTGAATTTTTCAGGTCAATTCACTTGCTGTTTTATTGGATTCTTTTCGAAAATGTGATGTCTTTGCATCGAACAAAGGCAACATTGATAGGTCTGCTAGAAGCAGGAAGAGCTAATGAATGGGTTGTTACTGAAAAACTGGGAAATACACTTCAGAAAAATGCAGAAGCCAAGAAAAATAATCTTAAACCTGCAAGAAAACTCCGATTCAAATTTGCTGACAGGTAATAATTATTCTTCTTTATTTTGATGCACCAAATCCAAATATTGCTGCTGAAATAGTATTTGTTAAACCAAATCTCACTGTCTTAAATTAACATTTTTGGATGGTTAGGCAGATTCTTTATAATATTAGTTGAGAATATTTATAATGGAATTAGTATAGTTTGTTGTTTTAGTTGCAAGAAACAGACAAGGATTTTGTCTTTACCTAATTCCAGATCATGCAATAATGTTAATAGATAAGACAATAAATATGTTTAAAGATTCTATTAAATAAGTTTGAAATTGTTTATACCAAACATCTATTTAAAAAATAAATGTCTTAACACATGGTATGATTAAATTTAATTATTTGGGATCTTTTTGAAACAGGATCAACACGTTGGAGTTGGGATTTGCAGGATTTCTTTTCATGTGTGGATGTTATGATTTTATTCATGGGAAGAACAACTATTTTGTGTACCTATTCCTCCAAACAATCACTTTCTTCATCACCGGAATCGGATACGTGGGCACAATCATTCCTAGTTAATTAGAATTAGCAGCAGCAGCAGCAGCAGAAATGGGTTGCGACACGGATAAAATCCTCGGCCAGCCCTTTCCATATGTTTTTTTCATGTTGCGTTTATGTTTTTCTCCCCTCAAACACAACTTATAAGTGGGGAATTTATCAGCAAATGATTGATTACAATTCTTATATAAGGGGGTGAAAATGGGTGATTCAATATGCTTTGCAAGAGTAGTCTTAGTCATGAATGTGAAATTAGAGAGAGAAAAAAAATACTAAAAGAGAAAATGTTGTTATTTTGCATACTGCAGAATGCAGCAAGTAGTAGAGAAGAATAATGTTGTTATAGTTTCAAATATTTAAATAGATTGCTTTGTAATTGTGAGATTTTTGTCAATTTTTGGGTTAGTTTCCATTTTCCATAGTTTCAGCTGAAAGAGCTGTTAATTTATTGTTCTTGTTTGTTTGATTGTATTATACATTTTCAATGTAAAATAAACAGAAAAACTATACTTTTCTCCCAAACTAAGTTGTTTCTTTACAATCCAATGCACATTATATCATTTCTAACCAACTTAATTTCACTAATTACTTCCTATTATATATGCAAATTTGTCTTTAAGTATTATTTGTAATTGGAGGATTAATTAACAACAACAAATAATAATTTTTTCTAAAAAAAAAAACCAACTTTTTTAATTATTTGTGAAAAACGGTTGGGTATATAAATAAAAGGAAATTACGTGTATTAGTGTTTTTCACTAAGAAAAAAAAAATAGAAAATAGGAAAAAGAAAAAAATAAACGCATTCTGTTTATACAAGTATTTTTCATAAATAAAACATATGCAGTATTAAAAAAAATAATTAACAATAGAAACATTAAAGTGATATAGTATTTACGTTTCATGATTGAATAGGAACATAAGCTGTAATTAAAAAATGGTTAACCTTCCTTGTAAGGCAAGTGCCTAATCTTGCTTACATAAATCAATTAGGAGTTGTAGTCACTTTTCATGCCTTGTCCCAATCATTTGTAACCTATGGGATCAACAATGACTTAATAATGCTGTGTAATTAGGACTCCTGTCCTTTAAATTTTTAGGGCACTTTTGTGTTACCCTTAATTATAGCATAACAAGCACAATATTTTTTATGAGGAATCAACTTTAATAAAAGATGTTTTGTAGCATGAAATCTTAAAGTGCAAGTGTTAATTACCCTTTTAGCACTTTAAACAAAGATAAAAAAGGTTAATTATAATTAAGAATGGAGTAGAAACATAAATATGTTAACAAGTCTGCAAATAAACTAAACATTGCTTGAGAGGATAGGAAAGTCCTGAAGGTCAACCATCTTTCTTTTCTTTATTACTATTTTATTTCTAAATTAATTTTCTCGGGACTCATAACAATAATTGGGTTTTATATTATACAATTAAAATATTAAAATCAAAATAATAGATTATGGAAACTTCTAAAGCAACATCTTCTAATTGGTTTGGTATTTGAAAATTATGGAAACAATGTGCTGCTGCTCATAGAATAGAAATGGTCATTTCATCATCTACCTTTATAGGTTTTTTTTTTTTTTTTTTAAAAAAAAAAAATTATCCACTACATAATCTGACTTTTTAAACTAGATTTACTTAATTAAGGGTTTACAAATAAATATATTTTGAAACTAACATGTATAGTAAATATTACAATTAAAAAAATTAAATTTCAAAAATTTCTCATTTGAAAATAAAATTTAAAAATATTTATTTTATTGGTCAACTGTTTGTCATTGTCGGACCTCTCCAAACCGCTGCCTCCGGATTGCCATCATTGGTCTGTCATCACCGCTGCCACCGCCGTTGATTCATTATCATCATTGCCATTGTTATCGGACACTGCCAGTCGCCGGACTGGCTAGGTTCAGCCCATATATACATATAGGTCATATATGGTCCATATACCGTGGTATACAGAGAAGGAAAAATAAAATTTTGCCTAATATCTTCGGATGTGGCAATACAAACCTTATCACTAAGCCATACACCAAATTTTATCTTATAAATAGACTTTCATTACCATCTTCAACCAATCGGAGTCGCTGAAATTTAACAGAATTTGGCCAGTCAGTTGTCAAAACACCATTAATATTTATTATTTTATTTTACTAGATTCAAAAGAAATAAAATTTTTAAAAAAATAAAGAAGGGATAGAAAAATAAAAGTAAATGTGGTATTTGTTAAATTTTTCAAAATTTTATGCTATTTAATAAACGAAATTTTAAAAATACTTAATAAAAAGGCTAAGATTCTATAAGTTTGAATGTATATGCCTTGAAATGGATAAAATATTTGTAGAGAAGAGTAGATGTTAAGTGGAGTTGGCCATTTAAAGCAAGTTCTCCGATTATTGATATTTTTTTTTTTTTCCTAAAGAAATTTGATTTTAGAGTCACATTATATTATAGCACGAGCGAGCTGTAAGAGCGCTTATGGAACTCAGACTTTTTTGGGGAGAGGAAAAATATTATACATGTGAGCATAGCTAAGTAATATAGTTCATTTAGACAATGGCAGACGCTGCAAAGAGAGTAGCTACTGAGTTTAGTAAAAGATGAAAGATACTTTTATCACAATCATCTCTCATAAATGTATAAATCAATAATATAAAAAAGTGAAATTATTTTTTTCCTCGGGAATTTATACAAATATGTGAGTTTGGCAGTGATGAACAAATTATGTGTGGGCTTCAAAACAACCACATGCTTCTGTTTTTTTATTTTCCCTCACTTTCCTTCTTCTTATTATTATTAACCTTATGAATTTGAGAAATTATATGCAATAAAATAGCATTTTAAAAATATTACCTTTATTTTTTTTAGTTTTTTCTAATCAATAATATCAAAATTTATCAATACAATTTATATATATTTATCAAAGTTAAATCAGTTTTTATCAATAGTATTTTTCAATATAACTAATTATTTGTCAATATAAAATAGTATAGAAAATACTGATTTTTATTTTTTCAGTGAAAGTCGTCGGAAAATACTCAGCTGTTGAACCGGCCTTTTTTCTGTCACCTGATGAAATTTGGAGGAATTCTAAATTATATTGAAAGATATTGACTCATATTAATTTTATATTTTTTAAATTTTTTGTTAATTAATTAAAATAAATTAATATTTATAAATAAAGGAGTTATCTTAGAAAGTTTTAAAAATGATATTTAACTGAATATTAAAATTAATATGGTATTTTGTAAAATAAAAAAAATAAAAATGTACTATTCTCCTAATCCCTTATGAATTTGGCTACTAAAACCACTTAACCAAAACTATGATTATAATATGTAAAAGTCAGAATTCACAATTAGGACAGCAGATCCAAAATCAATGTTCCTTGCCATACATTATTAATTACTATACAAAATCCAAAATTGAATACTAATGTTTTTATTTCTAATATTATACTTTTAAAGAGAATATTAAGAATTGTTATGTGAGAAGATATTATAATTATATTGAAAGATTAAAAAGTAGTTTGTAGCAAAGAAAGAGAGACTGACAATTGTCAGAAAGGTCATGTGATGTGGGGTTCCTTAAGGAACACAAAATCAATTGATATAAACAAATAAATTTGACAAAATGTTCCATTTTTATCACAACCGACAGCGAAATTACTACTACGCCACATGCAATTTTATAACCATTTTCATATTTCCAAAATTAATACTTAATTGTAATTATTATGAAGGAAAATTATTCTTAATTGTAGAATAGAATCATAATGCTTAAAGAATTTTAGACATAAAATGAGTAAAAGCATTAAGCATCAAAGCTGATATGTCTTCTCATAGTGGATGTGTTTGGCATTTTGGAAGTAGCAATAATAAGAATGTGACTTATCAATTCTAAGATTCATGAGTTCAGTAATCTGTGTCTGATGCCCCATTCTGCTGCAACGTGGGCTCAAATTATTTTCTCCAACCATATTTTGCTGCTTATATGGAGGGGAGTGGACAAATATCACCCCTTTCTTGGATATATATGAAGAAATAAATAGGAAAAATTGTATTTTATTTAGAATTGGAATAGGTTACAAAATTACAATCCAAGTAGGAATAGATTTACAATTCCAAATCAAAGTATACAAATTGTAACATTATAAAAACAAGTTCTGGGATCA
>CANUEY010548520.1:0-39975 GCA_948099555.1 Croton setiger
TCCCGGGGTTCAAAATTTTTGGCATCCAAACCATTTTAAAAAAAAAAAAAAAAAAAAAAAAAAAAAAAAAAAAAAACTCGCAAAACATTTGTGAACACTTAATTGAAATTGTTCGTAAAGTAATTCGGAGCTTGTAAAAAAAGTTTGAACTATACTCAGATGAAGCAATTCAATTCGTAATTTTGAGTTCGGTTCATTTGAATAAATTAAGAAATTCAATTGAATTTTTCATGATTCAAAATTCAAGCTGCTTGCAAGATGATTGGTTCATTTCCGGTCCACATATTTGATACAACCGCTCAAAACACACAAAGTTGTGTTTGTATGCGCTTGGATTTATTTGGCTCTCATGTTATAAGTCTTTTGATTTTTGCATAAAATTTTAAAAACTACTAATAATGCAACACCATGCAAGAGTCTCAATTTTTTATTTAAAAAAATTTCATTTGGTTTCCTAACATCTAATCATGCATACTATTCCGAATTCGAGTGTTGTTTTGCAGGAGCTTATTAAGAGGGAACTTCTTCCAACCTAAGTCTACAATCACAACGTCAAGATTGAACCTTGAACTTTATTTAAGAGGTCTAGCACTTCATTTCACTAAATCAACTAATGGTTGACACGAATTAACTAGTCTATTCTAGCATCTCACAATTTTTTGTTTAAATCACTTTTTTTTATATGAATTAAAAGGATTATTGGAGTAAATAGCACAACATAAAATTTAATTTTAGGAAAATAACATATATATTTAGTATTTAGGAAATAGTATAATTTTTGCTATGTAGAAAATTTGAAAAAATATATATATTTTTTCATATTTTCTAAATAACAAAAAAGAATGTCATTTTTCTAAATACCTAACATATGTATATATTATTTTATTAAAATATAAGTTTTCTATATGTTATCTAATAAAATCGATCTTATTGATATTTGAATAATGAAAATGAAAATTTCAAAAATCAACAGTCAAAAGTAGAAATATGAATGGAAAATGGATGTTATATAACATTGCATCTATTTTTCTTATTTACAATATCTGCTTCGTTTGGTCTTAATTCCCTTTCTCCTCTTTACAAGTAACTTTGAAACTCATCAATAATTTAATTTAATTATAGTATTTTTCAGAAAATAAAAGATTGAAAGGTAGACGAAGCTTCATTATTGGTAGAACACGTTGCTTGTTACTTATAATCATGTTTAGGAGATTGAATTATTAAAAGATCATTATTAGTTTAGACGGCATTAATTAAATAAGGTTTAATTTTTCCAATTTCGTAGTAACATGTTGTAATGGCACCAACCAACATTTTATTTTTATTTTAGCAAAAGTGTTTCAAGTTCAATGTAAGTTGAGGGTTCCTTCTCCTATAGATTTTGTCCTCTTCAGCTAACACTTATACTAACATGTACTTTCCTCATTTAATTTCACCACAACATTCATACCAATAACTTCGAAGAATTTACCATTTCCATGCTTTTTTTTTTTTTAAATTGAATTTTATTTAGACCTAAGTACAAAATGGTCTAAATGTTAATTTAAACTTTCCAACCACATCGGAACTATCTATCCAAATTGAAAATCCATATTCCGACTCCTCTTAACAAAAGGTTTAATTTAATATATTCATTTGATTATTTTGGTACAAAAATTAGAAATGAGTATTTGAGTGGAAAATTACACTTTTGGTTTTTGTCCATAGGAGGAAGATAAAGTTTATTTCAGTATGATTCTAGGTCGGTGCGTGCACTTCACAAGTATCAGCTAGTTAAGGTGTCTAATTGTAATAGAAAATGAAAGGAGGTGTGTCTAATAGGTCACTTGCAAAGGATGGAACCATTAGGGAAATTGCACAAATAACACAAGTATGAGTATGTATTTGGCCATTTTATTTAAGATATACGGTCACTGCATGATTTAGTTTGAATATGAACGTATAAGAAATTGTTCAATTTTGAATCAAACTATGGCCACACGATTCAAATACGTTCATAAAAGGTTGGTGGATAATTTAGCAAGTAATTTCAGTACGATTAGGAATGTTTCAACATAGTTATGGTCAATTATTTAATTAACAATTCATATAGTTTAAGTATGATTTTGGTTCAGGACAATTTACAGTTTAATAAAATATAAAATCTTGAATCAATCTCTAAGAACAAAGTTTAATTCATGGTGGTTCGATTTTTCAAAGATTCCAACCTGGATTCAAACCAGTCTCTAGCTAGCCATCTTTAAAGCTATGTGAATTTCTTTTATTAATTGGATTTTTAGTCACATATATGAATTTATCATAACAATAATTTTAAATAGGTTACAAATAATGAAATATGTGTAATTATTATTGAATTATTTGTATATAAAACGTTTCTATACTATACTTAGAAGATTTGATCTTGATTCAATGGTCATATAATTATCTAATTATGTTTGGAAGTCACTCAAAATTTATTTGACTAAAAAAGTAACATGCATTTGAATTATATAATACCTAAAAAGTTCTTTTTAATAAATAAAAAAAAAATTAGGGTTGTTGGAAGCAACTATAAGATCCAAAAACCAACCACAAAACAGCATCAAGGTTGGTTAGCATGATACAAATATTAGTTTATTTCCTTCAATAATAATGATAATAATTATGAGTATCAGATTATTACACATAATAATTTAGTGGTTAAATTTAAACAAAAATCTAGATCTCGATTTTAAATGTAGGTGCATTAAATTTCAGTTGGGATAATTTTATCGTCCTTCGTAATTATGTCTATTTCTTTGTGATTAATTCTGCTATTTGGTGAATTATTGAAGTTAATTAGATATGTTTGGTTTAAATAATTTACTTTTAGAAGTCGTTAAATTTTTAAAAAGTTTAATTGCAAAAAAATTATTTACAAAGAAGAAATACAATTCTTTGAATTAGAGAGAAAATTACTTGGAGAAATTGAGTTTTCTAATTCCTCAAAACAAACTTAACTACTTTGGAAGAAAATTTTGCCTTCCTGCCCACTTCTAATGAATCGATGCCTTAGTGAATGGTAAAGTTCATGCTTCCACACCAACCAATCCAACCCACGTTTCTGCAAGACTGCTTTAACTTCCACTCTTTTTCCATCTCAGCTTCCTTATTTCCATTTTCTAAGGAAAAAATAGACTTTGACTATTTGACGCAGCCCTTTCCCACTTACTTACCCTTTACACTTACTTCACTACTACTATAAATACCATCTTAGTCCCATTCTCTTCTCAAATCTCTCATATTATTAGTTATTTATTACTAATCATATCCTTAACTACTTCTTCTTCTTTCTCTCCATTCTTAGCTCTTTTTTCTTCTCTGCTATAAAAATGGCTTTTGAAGTTTGCCAAACGGTGTCGCATTGGCAAAAGGCTGCTGAGTTACTTCAGTCATCCCATTTTGATGAAGTTCAAGAAATGGTTTCGCAGTTTACTAATGCTATAACTGTTGATATCAAAGGCACTTCCTTGACAGTGGCGGAAGTCACCGCCATTGCTCGCCGGAGTGAAGTTACCGTCCACCTTGACGAGTTGACTGCCGGTGACCGAGTTAGAAAAAGTGCTGACTGGGTTTCTTTCAACATCTCACGTGGAACTGATACTTATGGTGTTACTACAGGTTTCGGTGCCACTTCTCACCGGCGAACTAATAAAACAGCCGATCTTCAAACGGAACTTATTCGGTTCTTGAACGCCGGCGTCATTGGGAAAGAAAGTCTTCCCTTAGATTATGCTAAAGCAGCCATGCTTGTACGGACAAATACTCTGATGCAAGGATATTCTGGTATCCGTTGGGAGATTCTTGAATCTATAGCGAAACTTATGAATCAAAATTTGATTCCTAAGCTTCCTTTAAGAGGTACAATCACTGCTTCTGGTGATCTTGTGCCACTGTCTTACATTGCCGGACTTTTAACCGGCCGACATAATTCCAAGGTTGTGACTCTAAAGGGTGAAGAAATTACAGCTATTGAAGCTCTAAAGAGAGCTGGAATTGAATCCCCTTTTGAGCTACAAGCTAAAGAAGGGTTAGCCCTTGTTAATGGAACTGCAGTTGGGTCAGCTGTTGCTGCAACTGTTTGTTTTGATGCAAATATTCTGGCTTTTTTTGCAGAAATTGTTTCTGCTCTGTTTTGTGAAGTAATGCATGGGAAGTCAGAGTATACAGACCCTCTTACTCATAAACTTAAGCATCATCCAGGCCAAATTGAAGCTGCTGCTATAATGAAACATTTATTAGATGAAAGTGATTACATGAAAGAAGCGAAAATTCGCCACGAAAAAGACCCTCTTATCAAGCCTAAACAAGATAGATATGCTATCAGAACTTCCCCCCAATGGCTTGGTCCTCAGATTGAAGTAATTCGAGCTGCAACTCATTCCATTGAAAGAGAGATTAATTCTGTTAATGATAATCCAATCATTGATGTTTCTCGCGATCTCGCGCTTCATGGAGGAAATTTCCAAGGAACTCCTATTGGGGTTTCTATGGATAATCTCAGGATTGCTATTGCAGCTATTGGCAAGCTTATGTTTGCTCAGTTTTCTGAACTTGTTTGTGATTATTACAACAATGGTTTACCTTCTAATTTAAGTGGAGGACCTGATCCAAGCTTGGATTATGGTTTCAAAGGTGCAGAAATAGCAATGGCTTCTTATTGTTCAGAGCTTCAATTCTTGGCTAATCCTGTAACTTCTCATGTTCAAAGTGCTGAGCAGCATAATCAAGATGTTAACTCTCTTGGTTTGATATCAGCAAGAAAGAGCGCTGAAGCCATTGAAATCCTGAAGCTTATGTCTGCAACTTTTATGGTTGCACTTTGCCAAGCAATCGATTTAAGGCATTTGGAAGAGAATATGAGGGAGGTAGTCAAACAAATTGTTGGTCAAGTAGTCAGGAAAACTCTTTACATATCTGAAGATGGATCGTTGCTCGAATCACGATTCTGTGAGAAAGAACTATTGCAGGTTGTTGAACACCAACCTGTATTTTCCTATCTTGATGACCCAACAAATCCTTCTTATGAATTCTTGAATAAACTTCAACAAGTGCTTGTTAAAAAGGCTCTTAAGGATCCTACTAAATCCGGAAGTTCTGACGAAATTGGTTACATAACCTTTAAGAGGATTCCTGTTTTTATGATGGAGTTGAAGGCAAGACTAGAAGAAGATGTCCCAAAAGCAAGAGAAAGATTTGATAATGGAGAATTTGGGGTTGAAAACAGGATCCTGAAATGCAGAACTTCTCCGATTTACGAATTTGTTAGAAGTGAAGTTGGGACTAGCTTGCTTAGTGGAGCAAAGAAGGTAAGTCCAGGAGAGGATATAGAGAAAGTTCATGAAGCCATTAATGAAGGAAAATTAGGTCAAGTTTTGATCAAGTGCTTGAAAGATTTGAAACAGGAATAATCTCTATCTTCTTGATGTTATATGTTTAGAATGTTTTATGTAATAATCTGAAATTTAGTAGTTATTATATAATTTTGGGTGACAAACTACAGCAATGTACTAAACAAGTCTGATTTTTGACTAAATATACTCTGTATTGTTCAACAATAGCAAGTTTAGTATGCTTTTTAGAGCCATAAAATTACAAGAATCAAATGAAATTTATGATGGGTTTCATGTCATCATTTTCCATTATCTAATATTAACAAGAAAGATCTGTTCTTTTTATTAATAATTATCTTTTAATCCAATGCATTAGAATGAACAGAAAGAGAAAGAGCTGAGTTCTCTGTTTCCAATCAATCAAGACAAGAATTTTCAGTATTCTGATTAACAAAGACCAGATCACTTTATAAATTTTTCAGACCTCATAACTGATGTTCCGGTTCCGGGACGGTTCCTAAATTAACGGTTCCTTTTTGGTACCGGTTCCCTGTGCCGGAGAGGCTTTGAAGTAAGAAGGGCCCAAATTTATAAACAATATTAAAAAATATATATATATGTCAAAAATTACAATTAGCTAGTCGAGCACAACTGGTTCAGACAGTGGATATAATACGAGTGGTCGAGGGCTCCGTCGCTGCCGGTTCCAGGTCAGTTCCAGCAGGAACCATGCACAGACCCACATAAAATACTCCGCACAATTCAGCAGCTAAAATGGAACGCCTCCTCCCTAGGTAAATGTCGAAGCCGAGTACCCATTCACTAAACCTCCCGCGGAAGCAAGTTGATCAACTTTTTGCAACACTGATGGTTCTTTGATACACATTGTTCTTTCACTTTAGTATTTTAGCATGTTATATACATATATATATATATATATATATATATATATATATTACCACCTTCATCAAAAGACAGATAAATGGTCTCAAACATAATCCTATCCAGCTAATGATATTACAAACAGTAATGTATTGCCGATAACATTCATTCACAAAAGGTTTAGTTCATCTATTAGGCAAATTAATTCATAAACAGAATAAGCAGAACTCCATAGTTTAAGGAAGATGTGAACAAATATGGAGAAATAGAAGAAGCAATTATTCTCACTGCTATAAATAGTTAAATACCAACTCTGAAAAACAAAAGAATACAAGCTATCACCAAAGTTTTTCATCATGAAATTTGATATCAACTAAGAGTCCCTCGCCATCAAGAATTATAGGCTGTCCATCCATTGGCAGTAAGCCATGAATACTCTGCATCACACAAACTGCCTGGAGCTGGGGACCAAAAGGAATTACGCCCGTCGACAGTGCAACATGAAATTGAGTATAAGATATACAAAAACCAGATACAATGTATGACAAGTTTTGCAACTTTTTGTTGCCAACAAGTGTTTCTTATTATAACTTAAAAAACATTTTTTGAAAAGAGGATGTATTATTAATTGTTGGTATATACTTAGAATGAATGCATAGCACATCAAGTATCAGGAGACTTGTTTTTGTCCTTTGCAAATACAAGAGCAACAGCATCTAAGAATTACATATCTCCGAGGTTGTTTCGAGAATTATCCGCACTTCTGCACTGTTAGATAACTATGGTGCAGTAAAAGAAGAATAAAACTTTGAAGCATTGTCCTTAAAAGGATTTTTTCACCTCCCAGGTTAAACAAAGTCTTCTGCTATATGAGCAGGACTCAGGAAGAAGAAAATGTTAAACTAGCCTGTAGAAGAAAGAAGAAAAGAAGGGAAACTAAAATTTCGGTGTTCAGAAACTGTAGGCAGCAGCTCTATTTATAGGAGAGCTAGAATATTTGAATTTAAATTAGAACATTAAAACATGGCATTAACTCTGAAAATTGTAAGCAGTTTTGTAAGTTACAAATCATTAATTTAAATAAAAATAGTTGTTGAAATTTAATAGTTAATGACAGTTAATTGGAAAATTGTAGTAAATGACACAAAATAAAGTTTCGGTAAATATCACTTTTGAACTTTTTGTTAGTTTTATAGTACTTTTTAGTGTTCCTGTACTTTAGACCCTAGTATTTAAATATTCGAGAGAGCATATTTTAATTTTAGTAGTTGGTAGAAATTAAATATCGTATTTTGAAATTAATTTAACTAAGTAAGAATATACAAATAGTAGAATAGAATAAACATGAAATAAACTTATGTTAAATAATAATCAGATCAAATTAGGTATAAACGTCATAAAAAGATAAACTTATATTAAACATATAATAATAATCTGATATTAACAAGAAAGACCTGTTATTTTTATCAGTAGTAATTATCTTTTGATATAAAGCATTAAAAGCAACATAAAGAGGTACTCTCTTTCCATCAATCTGAAACAACCAAGACAAGAGTTTAAGGCATTTGAATGACAAGACCAGATCACTTTATAATTCCAGTAAAAAAATATCTAGCAAATATTTACCATTCTCTCA
Organism: Croton setiger; assembly: GCA_948099555.1. Taxonomy (NCBI): domain Eukaryota; kingdom Viridiplantae; phylum Streptophyta; class Magnoliopsida; order Malpighiales; family Euphorbiaceae; genus Croton; species Croton setiger. The sequence continues at coordinate 7,870 of CANUEY010548520.1, forward strand.
ATGAGACATGGGGCACATGAATTACAGTGCACAAGCATGACTACAACCAAGAAATTTACAAAAATAAAAAGAGTACAGGTACAGCAAATCCCATCAATTTGTATTTGCATGAATGAAAATCTTAAATTCACCAGGCTGTATTAACAGCAAATACAATAACTTCTCAAAGGGACTCATCATAGACCACCCTGTATGCTGTGTAAATTCAATCGGCAAATTCACATGTTTAAATCTATGTGAGTTCTGCAAAGAATCAGAATCAAACTCCAGCCGTTTTCCGATAAGGAACTCTGTTTAGACTTTGCTCAAATGTATTTGCCACTTACCTAAACCAAATAGTTTCACTTAAGGGATATTTATACAACGGTTGTGTGTGCCAATAGAATGCCAACCGATTCCTATTTTGCACGGGACGAGATGCTCCATAACTTGTCGCCACGTTGTGCCTTTGTTGTTAAAGAGGTTGCAGGCTTATTAGATATAGTCTTTGACTTGATAAAAGGTTGTTTCTGGCTCTTCCCCATTCCATTAGCAAGAAGCCAACGAGAACCTGATTGTTGCTGAGCAGCAGTGCCCCAGAGTTTCTTCTTTCCAGGCTCAGGCTCAACCTTGAGACCAGCAACACGCACTTCTGTGATGCTGAACTGAGGAATCCTTTCCTCTTCAGATGTTTTTTCCTCAACTTTCTCCTCCTTCACCTTGTCCTTCACCAACTCTAACTCTTCATCGTCTTCATTATCATTTCTTAACTCCGAAACCTTACAGTATATTCTTGGCTTTGGTGGGACAAACACTCTCTCTACTTGAATGAGAGCAAGCATTGGTGTGCCAACCGGTTCATAATCTCTCAAAGGATCACGGAGTTGGACCATCAATGCAACAGTAAAGTTATTCCCCAGTAAACCACACTTTTTACCTGAACCTTTTCCACGTCTTCTTTCTCCTTTGGAACCCCCACGAATCATGTCTAAGCTGCTGGCATGATGGGCAGCAAGTATCTTCGAAGTCCGCTCGCTTATCTCATCTTCATCACCAATGTCACCAGAATCCAGCCGCATCCATTCATCAAGAGTCAGGGACAGACCCATTAATCCATCAACATCATCACCACTATCCTTTATGTCCAATAATTGCAATCCAGCAGCTCCCTCCAAACCAAGAGACCCACTGACGTTGATGCCTTTTCCCTGCAAAACCGAGGTTTCCCCAGTGGATGGGGCAGTGGTGCTCGAAGTTGTATCATCGTCTGACACACCAGATTGTATTCTTAATCCCTCAAATGAAAGTGCTTCAATCTTGTCCATAGCTAAAGGAGCAAGATCTTCTAGGGACACATATTCTGAGCCCATGTAGTTTCCTGATGTGCTTGACGACTTGTAAGATCTTGGTGCTGATGATCTCTCTTTCACATTCTTTAGCCCACCAGAAATATCTTCTCCAAACTCCAAAACATGCTCCATTGAAGTTTGTCTGTGCAAAGGAAGAAACAGTAAAGTTACACAAATATTACCAGAAGAACTAAAGAAGGATAATAGTTTGTAATTCTAAACTCAGAAAATGAAGTTAAATCCAGATCCAGATAGAAACCTCTCAGGCCCCTCCAAGGAAGCTGCAGATTCCCATGCTACTTGTTGCACAGTTTTTCCAGTGATATCTTCCAAAGGCATTAACTTATTTGCCTGCATGGAGAGTTTTTCAATCCCAACTGAAGCCAGATGTTGCAGTATATCTGTCACTCCAGAACCCATTTCTGCAGGTACCACAACAGGACTAGAAACTTGCATGATCAAGTTCCCACCATTTTTCACGTTACTGAAAAGTGCAGGATTCATAGACCGCAAGAATCCACCATTCTTTGTTTGCAAGAATGGACCTAATCCTTCTCCTAGAGGAGGCAATTCAAATGGCTCTTCTGGAGGCAAGTCAATGGGACTCCCAAAGCAACCAGAGTTCTTAGGTGAACTTTGAAAAGCCTCATCATTCAAACCCCATTCACGCATTAAAGCTTCTGTCTCCAAATCTTCCAACATTTTAGCCCTTGTCTTGCCAATGTCAGCCTGGGTTTGCATCTGATGCTCCTCCTCTGCGTCTTGGATAACTGAAGACAGTTCAAAGTTGTCAGGTGAGTTCCCCCACTCAGGCACAGTTAACGTGCTGTAGTCGGGCCCTATTTGATCCTCACTGTCAACACCAAAATCAAAGAGTGAATAACCACCAGCTAGGGCATCCTTCTCAAATTGTCTTAGTAAGCGCTCCCTTGGAGATTCAGGTTCACTTTCTGAACTCAAACCAAGTGGACTATGCTCAATCCCTAGCAAGTCCAGAAATTCATTTGCTACAGAGTCAGTGACATCATCCATATTAGCTGATGTCTCAATCCTACTGGTTCTGTTATCTGTTTTGACTTCCATGTAATTTTCTTGTTCATCTGGAAAAGCCAACATTTCACTTTCCAAATTTGTAACATTACTCAGAGCAGCTTCGAGTTCTTTCATCACAGACTCCTTTGAGCACATCTCATCATCCTTAAAAGTGCAACCATGAGCAACAACCTCATGATCATGCATCCTGACATCATGCAGATTGAACTTAATGTCCTCTTCAGAACCTATCTGATTGTTATCATCAATTTCATCTTCTGCTACAGAAACGTCATTGTCCTTAACAGTATGTTCAATTGGTTTCTCCTGTTCTTCATCCTCTCCAGGTTCCATTGGTTTTTCCTGTTCCTCTTCCACTCCAAGCTCCATTAGTTTCTCCTGTTCTTCTTCCACTCCAAGCTCCATTGGTTTCTCCAGTTCCTCTCTCACTCCAAATTCCATTGGTTTCTCCTGTGCCTCTACCGCTCCAAGCTCCATTGGTTTCTCCTGTTCCTCTATCACTCCAAGCTCCATTGGTTTCTCCAGTTCCTCTTGCACTCCAGGTTCCATTTGTTTCTCCTGTTCCTCTTCCACTCCAAGCTCCCTTGTTTTCTCCAGTTCTTCTTCTACCCCCTGTTCAATCGCAGAAAATGAAGCAAATTCAGCCTTATTTCCAACCTTCCCTTCGTTGGATTTAGACTCTGGGCAGAAATCTGATTTAATGGGATCAAGGCATTCAGTGAACACATTAACTTCAGTTTTACTAGCATGTAAAGAATCCAACTTATCTTCATCAAACTTCTGATACAGCATATCTACTGGAATGACAAGTTCTGATTTTGATGTTGGTAACACCTCATGAAGATCTTTTACATCTTCCACGGGTCTGGATGGGACACGTCGCTGCTGATTCAAAGCACCGGGAAGACTTCCTGAGCGACGCAGTGGACTCCTCCCATCACCTTGACCAATTTTAGGAATTGGTTTTGCTGCTTTCACAGAAGTCTGCTTCAAATTAAACAACTCCGGGACATTCTGCTTGTTTCCAAGTGGAACTGGACTATCTCTAACTACTGTATACCCAAAACTAACATTCATGGTAGCGCCCTTTGCTTCTCCTGACAATTTAAAACTAGTAGTCCACTTTCCCGAGCTCTTCTCTTCCTCCAACTCCTCCAATGTGAGAGGAAGCAATCTTGTCAGGTCAACCCTATGCTTCCCTAAATCAAGCTCCTTGACACCGATTACAGATGCATAAAGCAAGAAATGTTTAGCCTCATACTTAGCCGAATGGTGAGGTCCACTCCTACTCCCATAGACCAAGCATGTATGAGTCAACTCCTCCTCAAACTCTGCAATCCCTTCGAAAACCTTTACAGGGCGTGTAACCAACTCCCCATCCCGCCTTTTCCAGTGGACACATATGCTAAGATTTTCAAAACTCGAGGGAAACCCTTCAATGGAGTGGACTTGGAGAGAGAAGCAACAATTGAACTTCCGGTTCCTAACATTTGATAAGGCCTTTAATGGCTTCCAATTCCAAATGGATTTCTTGTCCTTCTGTGATGAATCATCATTACGATACTTTGCACTCGACCTAGAATCAAGCAACTGTGATTTTCCGGGTGGTTTTGATCGATTACTAGGCGCAGAAATTGAACTCCTAGAAGGGTTTTTGTCAAGGTAAAGAGCTTTGCTTATACTTTCAATTTCATTTAGCAACTTGGCATTGCCTGAATCCTCTCCAATTTTTTTTCTGCCTTCAACTTTAGACATCATCACCTACCTACTCATAATATCAAAAATTGAAACATGGAAAATATATATATATTAAAACAGGAAATCAGATAAAACGAGCAAAACTCACCACTATGAAATCTAAAAATTCAAAATTCAAATTCACCCATTTCACAATAACCCACCAAGAGACTAAATTAAACCAAAAACCCAAGAATATAAAAAACTGAATACTTAAACTACTGCTCTATAGCTCAAGAACTTACCTTTTAATTAAAAACTATTTTTCAAAACGAGCCCGACAAAGACGCCGTCTTTCAATGAAGAATTCAAACTTCCGATGCAACTAAGAGACTAGAAAATAAAACTCAGAAGAAATCAAGAGCGATAAGGAGGAGAACGGTGTCTGAACGGCGTTAAAAACGCAACAGTTATCTTCTTTGGTTTCTGTCTCTCTCGCTCAGTCCCTCTATCCGTCTCTCAAAATTGCCGCTGCCATTTTTATTCCAAGTTTCAAACCATATACCAAACACCTGACCTTGGTAGCTTCCTGGCGTATTTGCAAATCATGTCCTCGCCTTTTGAAAAATTTTATTTATCGCACGGTACTTTTACCTTATTTCAATTACACCCACAGTTCTCTCGTAAGGATGCTCATGAGTCATGACTATTGTTGTTTAGGTAGAAAATTATAAGCAATTAAACATTGTTATTTTTTATTATTGAAGATTCATTATAAGCATTTGATTTTTAAGAATTTAATTCAATAATTTGGTATTAGGACAACATTAAATCGACCAATGGTTGTTTTTGCATATCTAATTCATATTGAATACAAATAAATTTAATTTTTGAACCGTAAATTGTATTTAAATTTTGGGAATAATAATTAAATTATAAATTCAGAATTACAATAACTAATAATAATAACTAAATAATTAGGAAGAACATAAAGTGTTATTATTATATATATATAAAAAAGATGTATAGGCCAAAATTGTAATGAAAAAAATTGGGTATAAAACATAATTAAGTGAAAATGGTAAATATGGCCTTTTTGTTGGGGCTCGTTGGGAGGTTGATAAATAAAGGCACAATTAGCTGTCCCACCCATTTGCCACCTGGGATTTCTTAATTCTTTGCTTGCCTTCGCAAATAACACATATTACATTACCATTTACCTTACATGAATATACAAAACAATCATTATAATCTACTATTTTTAATTTATGTTTTTAAAACAATTATATTTTGATGTACAAATATATTTTTTGGACAAACCAGTCCATTATATTTATAAAATTAGAGCGTATATTCACATATTGAATATGAATAATGAACTTTATGGATAAAATTATTATATACTGATTTTAAATACAATTTTTTATATTTTATGATAATCAAAATTAAAATCAATATCAATTATAATTAAATAAAGATGGTGGATAGGAATCTTATTCCATCTAACTAATGAATTATTAAAAAACCGTATTACAATCACATGGGAATTGCGATATTTCAAAAGGGAAATTCATGTTTTATTTTTTTTAAAATAATAATTTAATCACTCTTCATTATTTAACTTCGTGATAATAGATGCTTTTCGTTTATTCTTTTAAGTTATTTACTTTTTATATTATTCTGATGTCATTTAGTAATTTGGTGGGCTCAAAAAACTTGCATGCATATGTTAGTTTGTAAAAACCAAAATAAAAAAAAAAAGTTCAAAATTTTTAATTTGTGAAATTGAAAATATTCAAAAATAAGGCGCCAATCTGCTATTTGTCATTTCTGTTATGTCCAAGATACTTGAAATTGTGAGAAGATATGATGATTATTAGTACATTTTTGGAACCAAATGCACGTCATTTTGTGGCTGTTTCTTCCCGGAAATTGCATGCAGTTCAGTTATTGGGATTAATTAGCTCTAACATTGAATTAAATCATTCAATTTTGGACTAATTAATTGAATCCACTTTTTGAAACCTTCATTTATTTGATTGTAAATTTTAATTAATTGTTCCACGGTCCTAACTCCAAAATAAAACAAAAGAAGAAGGAAAGCATAAAGTAAGATACCAATTGTACTGAACATATGCAAAGCACTCTGAACTGAACCAGCGTAAAGCGATGTTATATCATATCACTACCGCGTTCAACATTCCTTTCAGGAATTTCGTCGAACACTTTACGTGTCCACTCCTGTATTGACCTGGCCATACCAGAACATAAACAAATATCACGAGGCAACTATTGGGCTGGGCTAGTGCTAGACACTACAGCCCATGAAATCAGTACTGGTCATAGAAATGGCAAGGCCTTTGACTCGTAACAATCGTTTGCAAAAGTCCTTTTTTTTTAATTAATTATTATAATTATAATTTGTCACAAATAACGCAATATTACTTTTACTAGATTTTATGACACAAGATTAGCAATCGTAAGTGCTTATAAACATTGGGTTTGGGTGCAAATGTAAAAGTAAAGCATATTACACTATCAAAAAGAAAACCTAATTGAAGTTTTAAAAAGAAAATATTACCGTCCAAGGACGATTAGCAACATTGATACAATTAAAATTTTAAATCTTTTTAGATCATCATTTTATAATTAAATCAAATAAACTATCATCTAAGCTTGATACACGGGATACCGAAAATTTAAAGCTATGTCTCTCTTAATGTTAAAATAATAGAGAAATGTTAGGTATTTAGGTATATTACTCTTATTATTATTTATATTTTCAATACTTTTTCTTCATTAGTTATAAGGTAAAAATAGAAAATAATAATTAATATATGTTAAATTTTTTAAATAAAAAAAGTAAACTTATATTTATAGATGGACGGATGGAATATTAGTATTGACTACACCAATCCAATCAATTTCAAGCAAAATTTGGACTATCTTATACTGTAAACACATTTTGAAAAAATGAAAAGGTTATTAGATAAATAAATTCAATTTTTATTTTAATTTTAAAATAATAATTATTTTTTATTTTAATTTGAATAATAGACTCATTATAAAAATAATATAAAAAAAATTTTTAATTAATGTTGTACTATTGTTGTATAAATATAAAAAAATATAGAACTGTTATTATACTGTTTTTGTATCACTATTATATTATAAATTCTATTTTTTTTAATAAAAGATTCGAAATATTATTAAAATTTAATGAGTTATTTTTTCTATGCTTTAAACTCATTTTCTAAATTAAAATAAAAAATTCATCTATTTTTATATATATCCTAAAGAAAGAAAATAAAGGGGCATTGAATATATAGGAAAATGTGAGCTTTGAATATGGGAAAGGGTTTAAATGCACCATATCACCTCCTTCTCCTTGAGTCGCGGGATGTCTTTCTTATAATGCTTTGGTCTGGGGATCAAATCAAAATTAAAATTAAATGATGCTGCGAAGGTTATTCTACAACATTCATTGCTTGAATGTGATTGAACATAACTATCTTTTAATTATACATAATAATAACATTTAACATTGGTTAACTTTTTACAAAACAACATATTTAATTATTTATTTAAGCAGTGTAAAAATAAACTAGCACTATGATGTTAGAACTAAAAAGGCAGTAATTTTCCTTAAATAAAATGTTAACGGCTTAATCAATCTATATTAAAAAATATTATTGGATGGATCAGAATAAAATTTTGTTATCATTAGAATAAATCTAACTATTGGATAACAAATATATTTAAATATGTTAATCAAAATGTGATATGTTTGATCATTCTAACTTACATGAAAATGATAAGATGTAAATGTTTTAAGTTCGATTAATGCAGACTACATTTTTTGGCATCAATTCAGTGCTCATAATATTGTTGTCCGGTATATTAGTGATTTTTTATATTAAAAAATTATTTAAATATTTATCACACCCCAAATAAGAGCAATTGGGCATAATATTCTAATAATATTCCTTTATTTGAAAACGATAGGCCATAAATATGCTTAACTCGATGTTTGGAGAAAAATATGTTTTTTTACATACTAATACACGAAAGTAGTAAAATCTTCCGACAATAAAAGTTAAAATAAAATTGTGATTGAATTATAATTACAATTTTTTTTTCTAACATAATATTATAAAAAAAAAACCTTCTCAAGTGAAAAATGATAATTTTTTTTTACTTTTTTATCAAAATATAATTAATTTGAATTTATAGATATTATCATCTTTTAAAATATAAAATAAATCTAAAAAGTTAATTTTGATACTAAACAATTTTAAATTATAAGTTTTTAGAAATAAATTTTTTTGAAATACACTTTTAAAAATTCGAACAAAATAAACTAAACGATATCATATTTTATCAAAGAATAATTTTATACATTGTATAATATACTGTATTATTTCAATTAATTAACGTTAGAGCATAATTAAATTAACTAAATTAGCATTCCTAAAGAAAAGATTAACTAGCAAAATTGTTATATATAAATAGGCAATAATAAATTTAGTATCTATCCTCTTTTAAAATTTTACAATTTGGTGTCTCAATTTTTTTTATTTATAATTTAGTGTATGGCCTATTTAAATGTGTACGGTGCGGTGTAAATTTGTACATATGTACATATGGACGTCTACTTGAATGTGTTGGACAAAATTGTGAATGGGCCGATAGAAACCATCCATTTGTACGTGATGTGGCGCTGAGGTGGCAAATTCGCCACATAAAAGAATGAAAAAAGTAAATTCCTCTATTTTTATTTTCATAAATATGATATGGCAATTGATAAGTGTCTCATGTCAAGCAAACAATATATATGTGAATAATTGACCAAATTATAAATTTTTAAATAAATTGGAGGCTAAATTGTAAAAAAAAAAAATTCAAAACACCAAATTGTCAAATTTTGAAAAGTTTAGACACTAAATTTGTATATAAAATAATAATAAAGTGTAGAAAATATGTTAAAATACAATTCTTAAGTGGAAAAATCTTAAGTAAACCAAGTTAATAGTAAACATTTGATTTTAAAATTGTTTTTTTACTAAAATGATAATAAAACAATCAATTCCACGGGGGAGAGAGAAGAGAACAGAGCACATAATCATATGATCTACACTTAATTTAATTAATTAATTATAATAAACATTGATTAGCAGATGTTTATCCGGTTTAGAACTGTGTAAAGACGAGGCCTTGATTGACAACAATAAAAATAAAAATCAATTCCCCACCATTATTTCTTTATTATTTCTCTACGACACAGATTCGTCGCCATATATCTCTCTACAAAATTTCACCTCTCTCCCATCGTTGTCTCTCTCTTTTTCCATTTCTTTCTTTTGGGAAGCGCAAGAAGATTCAAGAAAAAATGGCTACCAACGAAGACCTCGCTGAAGAAATAGTTTCCAATGGATATCCCATTGGAAAAGTGAAGCAGACCCTCAAAGACCGAACTAAGGTGCCCCCAATCTTGCCTTCTTTATTGGTTTTAGCCTCTCTGTTTCTCCTTTTCTTTTCTTTCCTTTTTTTTTTTTACGTTTTGTTGATCTGGGTATCTTTGATTCTTTTTGTATTAGAAAGTTGCTGAAACAAAGGAGAAAACAAAGGAAATCTTATCTAAACAGGCAGTTAAGATCGCTAAACAAGCAGAGGAACATGAAAGCTTTATTAGTAAGGTTGGCGGTTGGTCCTTTTTTTTTTTTTGGTATTGCTTTATTAGTTTCTATGGGGATTTTTCCATTGAATTGATGCTGGTTATAATTTATAAAAGATCTTTTCATTGCTGTTGCATTCCCCGTTCTTGATTGATACTTGCATGTTAATGAATCGATTTAAAGATGATTCTTTTCTCCTGTTGTATTTTGTCGATATAGGTGACTCATCTTCTTAGTGTTCTTGGTTTTGGGGGATTTTGCTTCCTTCTTGGGGCAAGTGAGTATACTTTTTGTTTCTCATCAACGATGATGAGCAAGGTTACATAATTTGACCGATTCTTTTGCTTGCCTCTTCATGTTTTTTGTGCAGGGCCACAAGATATCCCTTATGTATACTGTTTGTTTTACATCATATTTGTTCCTCTTAGGTGGATATACTATAAGTTCAAGAAATGGCATTATTATCTTCTGGTAAGCTATGTACTTGTCTAGTTACTTCTTCTATGCACGTAAGTCTTTGTGTTTGTGTTAAGAAATTTGGAAATGCATATGCAAGACAAGAAGAATTTATGAATCACTTGTTTGAGACTTGAGTTTCGTGGTTTATGAGTTCAATAACCGCTAACATATCATTTAAAGATTTGGCCTTGACATGCAAGGATGTGGAATGGTGAAGCGGGATATAGTTTTCAGAATTCCTCTTAGATAGGGAAGAAACTTCTCTAAATTCTAAGACATTGGTCGGTTAACCGTGATGCTGTGACGGTGATTAATTGCTTTCCATTTTACCTAACATTGCATAGTGTCAAAGAACAAGAAGACTTTTATCATGTCTAATTCTGAGTATGCATTTATAGGTTTTTCCCTTTCAATTTTCGGTACAGTAACTTAGATCTTTCACAATATCAAGAATCTAAGATATCTATAATGAAAGTTTTTGTTGTATATCTACTTTTTGATGCTCAAATAATGTGGGAAAAAACTGACATGTTTGCACTTTCAGGATTTCTGCTACTATGCCAATACAATCTTCTTGATAGATCTTCTGCTATATCCAAAGAATGAAAAGCTGTTTATGGTGTGCTTCGCATTTGCTGAAGTAAGAATGTAGTTTGTATGTTTGAATCGATGGATGATATTTCCTATCTTCTTTGACTTATTATTAAAATGATGATGCAGGGACCATTGGCATGGGCAATTATTGTTTGGCGTTGTAGCTTGGTTTTTAGTTCTGCTGATAAAATTGTCAGTGTCCTTATACATCTGTTACCTGGTAAGTTGGTCCTTTTATGGAGTCACATATAGATATACTTGATGCAAATTTTCTTTTAGACACAAGGGTCAAGATTGCTTCTTTTATGTATTCTCAAAAATGCTGAGAAGGGTTTAATTTGCATATTTCAAAATTGGATGCACTTGTGGTGAAATAGACATGGATGTTGGCTAGCAATCACAAGATCTATGTGTAATTATGTCTTACCTCTGTTTTAATTGGAAGTGATAAACTCTCTGCATCACTCGATAAAATGAGAGGTCATCATAATTTTCTAATTAAGAAACGATCATTTCCATGACATAAACTATTCCAGTTTCTCCAAATAATTCTGTATATATTCTTAGTCTGGTGAGAATTCTAGTGAATAGAAATCAGAAGGGACTGCAATTGTTGTTATTACTTTTCTCCAAGTACAACAATTAGTCAGCAGACTGAATGGCACGCGTTGACTTCTGTTCATGGTATTGAATATTTGGTCATCTGTAATTAGCTTCAGAAACTTGAAGTATCTAACAGAAAATTTTGCTTTCAGGATTAGTTTTCTTTACCATACGGTGGTGGAATCCAACAACCTTTGAAGCTATGCATCCTGAAGGAACTTTGCGCAGAGCCTCATGGCCATATGCAGTAGAAGAGAAGTACTTCCTGTTGACATGGTTGTTCATAGTGCCACTATTTGCCTATACCCTTTGGCAAGTTCTCTATTTTCTGATAGTTAATGTCTTGCGTCGGCAGAGATTCTTAAGAGATCCTGAAGTCATGACATCTTACAGGTTCAAAACTCTTACTCTGGTCTCTCTCTCCCTCCATTACATGAGGTAGATATATACCATATGCATCTCATTCTGTTCTTTTAAATTTAGGGAGCTGTCGAAAAAGGCGCAAAAGGCAAACAATGTATGGTGGCATTTAAGCGGTTTGCTTGGGGATCAGAATCGAATGTTGATGTACATTTTGTTGCAAGCTGTATTTACTGTTTTAACAATGGCATTGACAGTCCCGATCTTCTTATCATATGAACTTCATGTGGTTTTCCAAATACTCAAGATCTCAGCTGCTGTTTGGAATGGAGGAAGCTTTCTGGTGGATGTAATGCCAAGGCAAGTCATTCTAAAAGAAAAGAAGAAATCGGGAACGCAGCCAGCATCCAACCATCAAGAAGACCAGTCGGTTAACATGCAGCAAGAACAACCTGCAAATGGAACAAATAATATAGATTCTGATGTAGTTCATGAGTCCTAACAGTCATGTAAAATTTTGAACTTTGGTAACACGTCTGTCATACTTTTGTGTGTCAAGAAAAGTAGCCAATATAGAATGTAGTAGTTGTTCTTATAGGAAGTTTCAATGATTCCACCTTTTTTTTCCCACAAAAATGATTCTAATTTTGGAGTTTTACCCAAAAAAAGAAAAAAAGGAAAATGGAACTAAACAAGGGGCGAAAGATTCTTTTTTTATGTATAAGACGACATCGAAATGGTTTCAATCTGCAGTCTCCTCTTATAGCCCTTTCGTATCTAAATAAAGTCGCTTGCGAGGTAAATAAAATTAGTTGTCCTTTTTATAATTCAAGGAATTTTTGAATTCTTTTTTATTTGCAGCAAACATGTTTTTTAGGCCTCGTCCTTGTTGCCTTCGATAAACGACTTATAAACGGAAAAACGTGGCTATTTTTATATGCTTAGTGATTTGGACAATCACAAATGGCGACCAAAATTAATACCGACTTCTCAATCAGCAGTTGTAAGGCTTATTTCTGAATCTCATCACTCAATAATCGACTTAAAAAATTAAAACACATCCACTCTCATATCTTTTAGACATTTAATTACAAATTCAAAGGCAGCAGTATCTTGCCTATACTAATTTTTGCTCCATTTTTTTTTTACAAACTAACATTTTATACATATTACCAATTCATTGGCTATCAGCATATCATCAAATAATCAAACACCCTTGATGAAAATTTGCTCAAAACCTTCAGAACGACGTGTTTTGATCATGGGATAGGATCATAATTATTTTTTTCTCCTGATGATTCATGCCCAGGTAAAACAGGAAAAGTCAAAAAAGAAGACTAAATACAAATTGTTTCCCATACAAATCATGGCCTATAAAACGCGGCAAGATGTCAGATTACAATAAAAAAACCACTACAACACCCCAAAATCAACCACCAACCAACAAACTATATATGAAAAGAAGCCTGACTAAGGGAAATAAATAATGAAAAAAATAAAAAAATTATGTGCAGCCCATTGTGGGCAAGAGAAACTAAAGGGGGGGGGGGGCACACCAATACTGCCACCCCTTCTATAATTTGCACATTATCACATTAACTGTGAAAATGGCTGCTTAAACAATACCCCTATTGTTTATGTAACGCAAGGGGATGCTGTTGACCAGGATACCCGAGATGGTACCCAAATGCAAAATATATTATACACATGGATGTCGAACAATGAGGTAGATCATATGCACAGCTCTTTTACCGTGTTCTTGCACGAAACATCTCCATGGATGTCTGTGCGAACAAAAAGTTTTGGATAGAAGGATTGATCATGAACATCACTCGGACCGTGAAAGCAAGAACCCGAAACCAGAGTTTTCACGAATTAATGGCGGAGGATCAATCTCGGCTATCTCTACTTTTGGCATTGACTTGGAAATGTCATCTACCGTGAATGGAATGCTGCAAAAGTTTTAAACATTGCAACTGGACTTAGATGTGTTTTTGTGTCTTATGATGTGTATATATATAAAAAAATAAAAAATAAAAATAATAATGAAGAAAGTGGCTTGGAAATTATTGGAAAAATACTACCTCGAGTCATCATCTAACAGAAAAGAACTACTGACAGCATTGTTTGAGTCCTCTGTCATCATTACTCTCATATTAGATATAACCTGTTAAACAACTCGTTTTAGAATAGAAACCCCAAAAAATAGCTTGAATTTAACCCTAGCAAGGACAGATAAATATCATCAGCAGTCAGATATAACTTACTTCTGAAGAGACGCTATGAGTTCCATATTTATCATCCCAATACATTGTACTTATCCTGTATAGCTGTTGTATGCTCAGCACCTGAAGAAGAAGCAAGTATTATACATGGTACAAGAAAGAAAAAGGATGAACAGAGAATATACAAAATAACCAGATTAAGAAGGTAAAGAGGTACTGACAGGGCAAAGTTCTTTTGTAATTTCAGTTAAGGTCTTCTTAGGTTTTTGATGTATGACCTGATTGTGACATTGAAACAAACAGGAGGTCAACACATTATGAGTATTATAATCAGAGTTAACAAGATATTAGCAGCTAAGGACACAAGCAATACCAGGAATCCAACTGCCTGTCTTATATGCTTCAATTCATCCCAAGCTGAACCAGCAAACTGAAACAAAAAATGTAGATATAAGACTAAGGTATTGTTTGGAAAGGAAGGAAAATAAGGAGGGATTTTGTCTTGGGATTCTCAAATTCCTTTGTTTGGATGGATGGAAACTAAAGAAAGGAAGGAAAATATCCATTATTGGAATCACCTCATTTTCCTCCCAAATAGGAAGGAAAATGAGAGAGAGAAGGATTGAGCAAAATTTAAAATTCTCTGCCCAATTTTTCCTTCAAATTTTACTTCCTCACTTTCTTTCCTCCCTTTTTCGAAACATAGCATAAGATTGAATGGGATAAACAGCAGGAAGAATTCTAAATGCTCACTTCCTCAGTTGCCTCGTAGCACCACTGCTCTAATTCAGCCAAACCTGCTTTCACATATTCTCCATTACTGAACGAGCAACACTCACGCCGCAAAAGAAGACTGCACAATGTATAAGTTGAGATCAACAATACATAAATTGCATGAAAATGCCTATCTTTCCTATTGCCTAAGTCCAAAAATTAAATAAAATGATGAACGGATATAAGAAAGAGATGAAGAGACTGTATCAGGCACAGGCATATTGGTGGAGGAGGAGGAGGAGGGGGGTGGGGGGTGGGGCGGTGTACCACCCAACTCCTCAGGTAAGGAGCTGCCAGCCATGGGTTTACATCCTGCCACCTCGGTTTTCAAAGCATTACCTATTGAATAATTGAACATTGATGAATGAGAATATTTGAGTGAACACTTTGCGCACTAAGTAGGGAGGCACCTGCAAAATGAGATATCAAATGGTGATATATTTCTCCTAGAAGGCCATGGTTGTAGACATTGTCTAGAATAGAAAGAGCAAAATACACTCGGTCGTCACTTACATAATTTGCTTTCATTATCTTCAAATAATTGTTCAAGCTTTTCACAATGCTTTGCCAATGAGCAATCAAAGCTTGCTGAGCGACAGCATTGGCTTGAGACCGTCCTTTCACTAAACTTGCCCGGGAAGTTCTTGGTGCCTGCATCCATGTTCACAATAGAATGAACAAATGTAAGGCCTTGCACGTGCTAGTATGTGCACTTTTGAGCAGTACACATATATATATATATAGATAGAGAGAGACAGTCAATTCTGATCTCAAATATAAAATTTAAACATTCTTCTCATCGATTTCATTCAATGATAGTAACAGATGAGAATATGAGCACCGAAGCAACTAAGCAACAACCTGAATACATAATCCAAGCAATGGAGAAATCTCTTTCTTCAGATTGTCCCTAATCATTCCATATATCTTCTCAAGGAAGGCAGTAAGCTGTTGCTTAAACAGTAACGCTGGATACTTGGCCTCAACCTGCCGCAAATCATCCAGTCTACTAAGTGCTCGCCCATTAAGAAAAGAGAGCCCAGCACTCTGAGGAGATGCCCGTAATCCCTAGAATCCATGAAATCAATCAGAACAGAAGAGAAAGGAAAAGTCAAGTATTTAATCATAGGATGATGCACTAATGTAAGAAAAGATTACAACTCACTTGAGACATCCTCCCAAAAAGAGAAGCCGAAGTTGTTCTCCGCCGTTGTGGTGTTAAGCTGGCTGCTCCACTTGCTTTAAGTGTATGTTGAAGCAGAAGCAACAATGTGGATGAATTAGATAACCAGTAGGCTAAAACATCGTTGTTATCTGGAGCCTTCAAAGAACAAGTTCCAGCATCAGTCACACATTCATAACTTTATGGTGCTGATGCCAACATGGCATGGCAAGCAAAGCAGAGTTCGTCTGATTGTGTTCATAAATAATCTCTGCAGATAAGCTTGTAATTTACCTCTATGGCTGAAGCTACTGTTTGAATGATACGATCAAACACACTAGTTCTTTCAACTTCAAAAGATCTCCATTGAAGAAGGCATTTGTATATGAGACAAGCAGCAACTGGTTTGCCCCCAGAGAATCCCAAGTTTTGTGAAACACACTTGATCAGTAGGTCTTGGTTCTCCTGAAACAGGGCAGAAAAATTGGTAAAGATGAACACAAGTATTTTACACTTCAAATCAGAAAAAAAAAAAATAACACCTCTGGTGTTACTTATTTAATTAAATGCTCAACCAATCAATCAAACAAGTGGCTTGCATGTATACCAAAGCAGCAAAGCTGCTTACCTGCTGCTTTTCATTGAGAGATTTTTGTGGTTTTTCCTCAGAATCAGGTTCACGTGCATTTGATACAGCAACAACTCCAATATCCTGAGACACTCAGTATTGAATGGTTTGTTAACTTACCTACTGCACTGGTAACATTGCAATTCATTATTATTAAAGAGGATAAAAGAAGTCTCCTTACTGATGTGAGCTTTGTTTCTCCATTTGCAATGTTTCCATTCTCTGGAGTTCTCTGTTATTTAATTAAGATGAATTTATAACAGCTATTAAGGGAGGGCAAGTAAACAAAACAAAAGAAGTCCTCATCAAACCTGTATGATAATTGACTTTGGCCGTGTAGACAAGGACTTCCCTGTTGGAGACATGGTCAATGCTTGTTGACGGAGAACTTGATTCTCTGACTCCAAGTTTGAGAGTTTCTCCTCTAGCCTAAAATGTAAGCAATTGAGGATTAGAACTTCAGAAGTACACTTCTCAAAACAAAGCATTAAGAGACAGAGAGACTAGGCTAATGTGTACAATGAAAATTGAATGTCTGATTATAAATGATGAGGAGAATGTATTTACACAAACACACGGGCAGCCAAAACAATTATGAAGTTATGGATGGACACTTGACCAGAAATGAGACAGGAGCATTGAATTTGGTTAATCAGGTATATGATACAATTACATGGTATAGTTTTACACCCATGGAGTTGTATTCAGCTAAGCATTAACAAACCTTTGCACTGATTCCTGAAGTTGATCCACCTTTTGTTCTGCATCCTCGAGTTTCTTGCCCAATTCAGAGTTCCTTGCCTCAGCATTGGCAGAAGCTTTCTTTGCGTCTTCTGTTGCCTGTCTTTCTGATAACAGAGAGGCCTGCACAACAACAGAAATCATCAAGTCCCCTACAGGCTCAATGGAATAACCTAGAGGAGGTCATTTACGTTTGTCAACTCTCCTTTATGATAAAAGAAACTTAATGCAAAATTAATTTGCTTGTATGTATGCTGATCTGCATATGAATCACCCATTTAATATGATTTATGTTCTTCGTTTATAACAGCAATATACTTATCAAGAGAAAGAATAAGAGATGATAATGCATTGTGGTAGATTTCACATAAAAGTTTAAGCATCCATGTTAGAGTGCATACCTTCAAACTCTCAACCTCAGCAGTTAACTGTTCAACCTTTTCTGTATCTTGAACAAGAACAGGGGTCTCCTTAATGACTGGAGGTGCCTCTTCAATAGCTTTTCGGGCTGCTTCTCGTTCTTTTATTACTCTGGCATTAGCTTCTTCCACTTGTAATTGCATTGCATTCAAAGTATCATGTAGCTTCGCAAGTTCTTGAGCCTTTTCCTCTTCCAAATCGGTCTGGTTCAAATCAAAATAAAATGATATAATCAGGCTGAGCAATTTGTCTAATTGGTACTGCTATGAAGTAACATCAAGTACCCTTAATCTCTTCTCAAGTTGTAATCGCCAAGTCAGCTCTTCCACACGCTTCTCTAATTTGTCTTTTGCTTCTTTAAGCGCACCTGTCTCTCTTGCAGCCTGAAAAATCACTAAAATCATTACCATCTGAATTCTTCCACAAAAGATGATGCATGTCTAAAAAAAATCCGTTTAAAACCAAACCAAATTAAAACATGATCAAACCATTTTCAGTTGTCTTAGTTCTCTCCGAGCAATTCTTCGCCTCCAGCCACATTGAGAAACTAAAGCAGCCTTCTGAAGTTTCTTATAATAAGAAAATGCTATATGGCGACGCAATTGTGCCTGAAAGTCATCACCAAAATTAATCAGAGTATTCGACCATGTGGTTGAGGTTCAGAGAGAGCAATCAATTTGATTCCAAATATAGTAAAGTTCTAGATCACATAGCTTTAAAAAATAAAACAAAATATAAAGGAACAGGCATGGGGAATGGGGGTAAGACCTGGATACCGATGGCAGCTTTAGTTTGCTTTCTAAATCTGAACTCATCACGAGCAGTCATTGCCCTTAAACCAGTCTGCAAGGTGACTGCAGATAAATATAGAGTTAAGTATGACTTTCTTGCAGTGTAACGTCGGAAATTTCTCTGGATCTTCAAAGCTGCAGCTTCCCGTCGCAACTCCTCAAATAGTTTGCGAGCCAAGACACCTGATAGTAGTTGCAGACAACAAAAAGGTTTTTATCTATTAGAATTCAATCGATAGAAAAAAGTGGAGCAGTACAATTCATTTTTAGACAATAAACAAAATAACTGTTCTCTAAAAGCTTCACAACATTACCTTTTCATTGGACAAATTTATATTAATTGAACTACTTATGTCTTGCTGTCATTTTTCTTTAATTTCATATAATCCCCTGCTCCCAAGAAGGGGGAAAAGGAAAATCTCCCTCCCCCCTCTCTCACACATGTAAACAAGCAGACAAAGGCACATACAATACAAATAAAACACAAAAACATGGCTGTTCATTCAAGTACAACCATTCTGTCATGTATGTGATTCTACAAGTTATTGGAGTACAAGAGCAGAATGTTACAGAAAGATTGAACAGCAATAACATCAGGAAAGCAACAAAATGCAAACATGAGTATATCAAAAAAACTGAGGGTTGTTTTAAGCAAATACCCCGACAATGAGATTGCAAGTGAATAGCAGCTTTTCGTAATGAAATAAACTCCTTGCGTGCAATGTATGTTCGGATTTGTCTTTGGATGGTTCTTGCTGCATTTCCAAGTACCTCTGCTCTTCTTGCATCCAGTTCAGCCATCTGACCAGCTCTGAGGAAGACCTTTGTCTTACCTATCTGTGAAGCCAACAATCTTACAGACGTTTTGATATTGAAAGTCCAATAACCAATTGGCAAGACGCAAAATTGACATGAGAAAATTACAGATGACACATTAAATGTGCTACGGAACCAGAAATTGGCGAAAGTGTGATTAGGAAGTGGATAAGGTAGCCCTTGTACATAGCACCTTTAAGGTCCAAACTCCACTACTAGCCTGCAGCAATGAAATGGAAACCACCACCCAAAAAGAAAAAAAAAAGAATGCCAGGGGAACCATTCTATACCTACCCCTTCCCTGATACTCACCCTAATTATACAGATATTCTTTCACAACCACATGCACACTTAAAAATGTCAACAAGTCACAGCCACAAGAAAAGAAATATAGAACAGATGTGTCCGTTTCATTGTTCATTATAACTTCATCAGACAGAGCCTTTCTTATCCTCATACCAAGCACACCCCATTCTCATCATCATAAGTAACACAATAATAATTTATAGTTACAAAGAGAACATTCTTTACCTGATAACCTTTCAATCCCATTTTATCTAGAATCATTTGGCAAGCAACCTTATCATCATGGCTGAACAGAAAGATTTGACAATAGTTCATCAGAGAAGTAAATCCTAAACAAAGTGAAAGAGCATAAACCAGAAAGTATGCTGAAAAGATGTTTTGGCTCATTGAATTAACTTACTTTCCCTCCAAAACTTCTGGAGCAAGAACACCGAAGCGGAGAAGGAACTCATAAAATGTTCGTCTAGTAGGATATCCAGCACAGCTAATCCTAATCGCCTCTAGAACACCCTAGATATATATTTCCAAAATATAAATACACATCATTTAACCAAAAAGGCCAGGATCATAAGCAAAAAATGTGAAATCTTGTAGGCATGCATGATGAACAATTACATTAAACAAAACACTGTTATTATACTTACACCGCAACGTAATTGCTGGATAATGTTGGCATTCTCAAAAATCATAGGCTTAAGAACATTATTTGGCTTGACACATCTGATATAGTGGGGCTCAGTTGAATTCAACGTTTCCATCAATGATTGAAGTTGTAGCTGCGGTTTTTAAACAAATCTTCCCTCATTAAGATTAACAGATTCAAAACATTTTATTAAATATAGACCCCTTATCTTCATCAAATAAGTTAGTTAAGTTCACTTCTAGAAGTGGCTTAGAAGCAAAAACACAGTACCTTAAAGCGTGACCCAATTGAAGAAAATTTAGAGGATTTTGAAGATTCCTCTGGAAGTGGAGGAAAGAGACTAGCCACAAAGGAGCACTTTGAGTCTGTCAGGAGACCCTGATGCTCTGCTACAACATAGTCTTTGTTTTTGTCAAGGAACTGATCAGCCAGATAAGTTACCTGGAAAGAGGATGCAGATATTTTAGTGTAAACTAAAGTTTCAAGAATTGAACAAAAATGTACAGGAAAGCTAAACTTCACCTCTCCTGCATAATGAGATATGGTAAAACTAGTGCGAGAAAGCTTCGGTTTGATAAACCGCTTGTTGTTTTTAAATGTCTGGTACAACTTCTGAGCAAAAGTTTCATGTGTTGATTTAGGAAACATGCTGTATAGAGAGCATTTGAACATATTCAAGTCAATCTTTGAAATATCCGAATATAAAAATGTAAGAGAACATAAAAAGCTACGCACCAGGCTTCATCTAGAAGTGAAATAATTCCCCCAGGTTTCTGCAAAATATTAAAGAGACAATCTTAAACAATTACACAATTTTCAAATGAACCGTAAATGAAGGTTCTAGCACTCCATCAAGCATCTAATCTTCAAACAAATGAGAATAATATAAATCAAAACATTAGTCAACTACAAGACCTTTTCAATAAGATCCAACACGTCTTGGTTATCAACAAATTCTATGTAGCTCCAATTTATTTCTTCTTTCGTGTACTCTTCCTGCTCCATTTTGAATACATGCTGCAGACATACCATCATTGTGCAGTCAAATTCAGTAAACCAATGATTCTACAATCAGCAGGTAAGGAAATCTTGGGAAAGAACCAACCTGATTGAAATGCTGTTGCAGCTTCTCATTTGTAAAATTGATGCAAAACTGCTCAAAACTGTATTAAAAGTGCAATTCTATTAGTGCTAAGTAATGACGGAAAAGATTTTTTTCACGAACTCTGGAATCCACAGGTTTACCTATTGAACTTAAAACTTTCAAAACCATATATATCAAGAACTCCAATTAACTGTTTTGAGTTTGGATCCTGCCCAATTGAACTGTTAATTTTGTCCACCAGCCTGCAAAAAAGTTTGAACATGAATTTGTTGGAAAAACAAATGCATAAGCAGATGATTTGGAATGCTCATAGGTTTTCCTCTCATTCTCACTAATGGTCATTGCTATCAAGTGCGAATCCCCTTCGTGTGGGTACAAATAAACATAAGCATAGATGCAGATAGGAACAAATTGTAAGTCCCTTTACCAATCAAACAAGCGGGAATAAACGGTTTTAGCCAATGCATCCCTGCTAGCCAATGCACTGAGAGGATCAAGCGTCCGTGTAATAATCTCTTCAGGAGTCACCATAACACGCTTTATCAACGCATCTTCCAAGCTCTTGGCATCACACCTATAGTAGAATGCAATAATTAATATATCGGGTAAAGACAATCATACAGAACATGACCTCACAGTGCAGCTCAAAATATCTCTGAACAACATCAAAAGAGAATGCAAGGGAATGAAGGAGATATATACTTGAGCAGCTCTGCTGTTGTATTAAGATGGAACCTAGATTTGTCATCCTTGATTACGGAAGAGTCTATCTCCTCTCCCTTTGCAAATTCAACGTTGCCAAGATGTAGAATTGCAGCTACAACCCTAAAAATTGCATCCTGAAAGGGTATGTAATATGCAAGTTGTGAGTGCATGAGAAAGCACACAAAATCTTTTAGAAGCTAATAGAAGGCTGACCTGCTCTTCGTCACTAATGCCAACTATATCCATTGCCCTTCTAGTTGCAAGATATTCCTCAGCATCATTTACTCCATCCAGCACATAGCAGTTGGATTGGTTCAAGTAATGAAAAGATTTAGGGTCTCCCAATTTAAACCTTTCTCTTTCCTGAAAATTTAAGGGCAATGATAGTTATTTCGCAAGTACTGGCAACACAAATGCAATGGTGAAAGGATATATTTCAATATTAAGCCTAAGAATCAGTACCTCGGGCGGGGCTGAACAAAGGAGGTAGAAACAATGATAGTTTCTTTCAGGGTCAGAAATTTGGCAAACCCGAGATCTTTCCAGCAAATAAGTACGAATAGCCGCCCCAGAAATTCTTCCATTCTTGTCAAATTGGATCTCAACAAATTTACCGAAACGACTGCATTTTGATAACAATGTGAGAATGCATGTATCAATTCTAACAATAATAATATATCCCTAACGAATTCAAGAACACATTGTCCTGAACAGGAAAGAGGGACAAGAAGAAGGATAAGAATCAGGACGAAGAACAAGCGATCAGAACGACTGAGCATGAAGTGACCCTCAGACCCAGTAAATTTCAAACAACCAGAATAATGCATGCATTACAGCTGAAACATATAGCATCAACAGCATTTCTTGTATTTATGTTCTAAGTGAACTTGTGTCGTTCTTGAGAAGAGGGTGAGGAGGATATTCAAGGAACCATAGTCTGCCTAGAGGACACTAGAACCAGCCAATCAACCCATATCCTACCCAACTTGTTCCAAATTGAATTCAAGCCTAGGACCTTAGGTAAAGTATCCATACCTATAAAATCACTCTATTGATTAACTTGATAATAATCTTAAATCTGGCAGAAATCAATGATAAAAATCAACAATGTCATTTTATTAGATTAGTCAAAGTAAAAAAGGTAAACACCTTGAGTTGTTGTTCCTGACAGTCTTTGCATTGCCAAATGCTTCAAGAACAGGATTGGACTGCCAATTTCAGTAACCCAAAATAGCATGTCAGAGTACATTTCCTGTAATTAATACCTTAAAAGTTTTTGATACATAAATCTAAGGCAAAGGTAGCAAACTTTTTATCTTACTTCTAGAACTTGTTGTTCAACAGTTCGCCCTTCCACTCCAGACCGACCACCCATGTATGCAAGATACCGCATAAGCATCTTTGTTGTCTCAGTCTTACCAGCACCACTTTCTCCACTAACTAGAATTGAGTTGCTCTTTCCCTCATTTATCATTGCTCTGCGTAAGCAAAGCAGAGTACAGCGAAAGCACAACAAGAAAATGTAAAAGTCAAATACAAATGAAATAAATACCTGTATGCAACATCTGCTACTGCAAAGACATGAGGACTTAGCTCTCCAAATGCAGCACCTTTATATTGTTCCATCATGTGAGTATCATACAGATGTGGTAGCCTTTGAAATGGGTTAATTGCAATCAGAATATTTCCAGTATATGTCTGCAAGTTGCATTAAAATAACTTCTTTCAGCAGGTCAAACAATGAAAAGTACTTTACTCATCGGAAAATTTCTTGAACCAGTATTTGTTTCAATACATCAAAAGAACAAAGATAATCCAGAAAGTATTTACATAGATTTCGTTAAGTTCATATCTGGTAGCCAAGTTATACAAAACTCCTGGTTCATGCAAATATGACAGCTTTGTCATGTCATCTACACCTCCTGGAGGAGCTTCAGTATCCTTGGGAAATACTTTGGATATATTTGCAACAACCTGCAAAAAATTTTCCATTCCCAACATCAAAAGACAATAATTGAAAATGCATATGTGAAGGAGAGAAGGAATGAAGGGCAAGCTTGAGATGACTAAATAACTCTGATTATCAACCTGGATTTAAACCAAAGTTAAAAATAAACCCTTCATTTTCTAATTGCAACAGGTTGTGGTTTGTAACAGGAATATTCAGTATGCTATTGCCAGGTCATGTTTCTAAGTTACAGAGTAAATGTCACATTCCTAGAGGATATTATTTATATATATGATTATCTATGAAAAGTAACACAACAGTAATGAGTCAGTGAAAACCCACTTTTTTCCCATTTGTGGTATTGACATGAACTTCGTTGCCACTTATTTTGAAGACTTCTCCATCTATCCATGCCTCTTTTGGGTCTTCAACCCATACATGAGAACCAACTATTATGTTAACTGGTGTTGCCTGCAAATAGAAATTACATTAGAATAAAGACCAAGGCTTTTTTTAACAAGCTAATAATTTGATTTTAGATGGGGTTAGAAAGTAAATTGAAAATGAACAAGTTGTAAAATTTACTGCCTCTTGCAGTGCTATTTACAACATAATACACACATGAAAAGGATCCTGGAGATACAATAACTCGGTGGAGGTTAAAATTAATAAAGTTATGTTAATTAATTCCAAAAGCAAAACAAAACATTGTGTTTCCAAACGCAATAACATGATATTTCCTCTTTGAAGATTATAAACAACCCTAGATAGATGTGATTAGGGGAAAAAAATCTCAATGTTGCATTGCATTTTGCATGTTGATGTTCATAGCATATCAAGCATGCAACATATATCCGCTAAAAAAGCAATGAAGACTTTTTGTTCGACATTGAATAAAAACTAACCAAAGGAAATGAGGGAAGAGAAGAGAGGAAGAAAGCGAGAAAACATGGAACAAACAATTCCAGATTTTAGCACATCAACGGCCACACAAAAAATACAGCAACTTTCGACGAGTATTTCTACAATTACTGTGAGACTAGCAGCTAATTATAAACTCAAATATCCACATTCTATTACCAACTCTCTGCAATCCAATAAGAATTTCCCAAGTTTCAGCATTCTCAAACTGGGAATTGTGGCAAGACATCAGCATACCAATACATACCAACTTTTGAATTTGTTCTAGTACCTCACCATTCACTCCGCATCAATATAAAAATCTTTACCAATCACAATCATATTAAAAAACTAGATAGCCGTCCAATTTACTAGTTGTCATCCATCAACTACCTAGTTGCCATTTCAACCATGCCTTGGGTAAACAAATATTCGCAATAGTTGGCAGTCCCAGCAACAATAAACCATCTCAGGCATTAAAAATACCAGATCCTTCAAACTAATTTACCAATTGAACAGTTCTATCTATAGTTCCCACTGCCATCCGTTAAATTAACAAACCACCACCATGCAAAATTCCAACTGAATTATATTGCATCACTTTCTTCAGGCAAGCAACAGCAATTTAAAATCTACAATTCATTTACCATATCCTATCATCTTAACATGCAACTAATTAAACAAGCTTGAATTTGAAAATAATACAAACATACTCAACCAAAAATTAAAAAAAATAAAGTAAAAAATCAAATTATCACACACTTGGTATTCCAATAAGAAACAAAATACCATAAAATCTAAAAAACAAAAATCAAATCAACCAATAAAAAATTTTACAACTAAGAAATATTCTCTTATCTTGAAGTTACCATATCGATCCTATTTTGCGATCTTCTCTTTGTTCTTCAACTCATTACAATAAAAATACCGGGTCAAAGAGAAATGAAGACACAGTGAGTCGGATCGGGAACAATAACAGCAGTTAGACGTTGGCTTTGAGAGTTCCAAAGCAACTTCTTCTTGTTCTTCGAAAGCGGCGGTCGAATTGAATTTCAGCTGGAGAATAAGATGATGATAACCAGAAGCAAACAAAAGCTTTTCGTCGATTTTTTGCCCCTTTCAAAACACTTTTTCTTTTTCTTTTTCTTATTTTCTCTGTTACTATTTTCCTTCCAAAAAAAAATTACTTATACAAATCTCTTACTCTTTCTACCAGAAAATGAGATTAAGGAAGCTTAATACCCAAAAGCAAAGCTCTTTCTTTTTTCTCTGTCTAACTGGTCAAGTGGGGTCCAACCAAGTAGGGAGGCTGGTTGGGCATTTCGTGGTCTCCCACAAACAGATGAATTTTTTATTACTATTTTTTTAAAAATAAATAAAATGGGATTAAGTTCTAACACCGAGATTATAGCGTCATTAGATAGAATTTACGTAATCTAATTTTTCTCTGTTTTTACATTTTTTCCCATACCGTTTCTGCTATTTACTGAATCTGCCATCGTAGGAATATACGAAAACGATTTCTGATCTGTAAAAGTGGTATAGAAATAAAGGTATCACGTCATTAACCGACCCATTCTCTAATTCAACGAATAACCTTATTTATTTGTTTATTTATCATTATTTTTGACCTTAAGATCTCATATATTGAAATTAACGTAAACGTGATAATGGTCGAAACAGGCATATTTGGTGTTTACATGAGATAATAAGGGTAATTGCGTAATTGGCACAGCAGGGGTCTTTCGGGTAGGAAATTAAAAAGTATACTAATAATTCCAGCTAAGTAAATGAGCGACTTAAAAAAAATAAAATAAATAAAGACATTACAGAATGATGTCCGCCCACCATTTGCTGGCGCGTAAATGTTTAAGCTAAATATTTGGGTCGGAGAAACTTTCATGTGTAGTCACTGATACTATAATTATGTCCTTACATTTCGGTATTCGGACACGTATTTGTATCGCAGTAGATTTTAAATTTGAAAGTGTTGTGTTGTTAAGATGGAACGGCAGGAACAACAGAGGACACCAGGGTACGAGTTACGACGACATGTCTTCCAAGAGAGACAAGCACAACTTATTTCAGATTCTCTAGGTGGCCAAACCGACCCGAAGTACCTAACCCCGAAATGGTTGAGTTTAACTTGAAAATTAACAAATTCAATTTCCGTTGAGTGAGTTATAAGTTGACCTAATACCCTATATTTTGGGGGTGTCCATGGGTCCGGTTTATCCAAACCCAACGCCCAAAACATTTCAGAAATTCAACCCATATCGGACTCGGTTTTTCCTCTTGTCATCGTGGAATCAAGGTTGGATTCGTACTAATGCTTCAATCTACCATTTTTTATCATTAAAAATTTGAAGTTTTCCAAAAATGTAATCTGCATCAAATCCACATGTGCTCTTAACCTGAATTGAATTTGACTTGCCGAGTTGGGTCAAATTACGATGCACACCCCCTGAATTTAAGCAAATTGTGGTTCGTTTAACCGACTGTATTATCTAAATTGACTTGCTTAACTTTGCCACAATACAAAGTGGCTTCTCGCACGCTTCGTGTAGTTTATTATTCTAATTTCATATGAGATTGTTATATTTATTCTATAATGAGCACGTCAAATTAAAATAAACAACTTAATTTTTACTAGTCAAACTTTCAATGAAATTGAATTACATTTTAAATTAAGTAAATTTTGTACTTAAATTTAAATAGTTTTGGCAAAAATAAAAAATAAAAAATTCAAATATAGCGATTTTACGGTCTTTTGTGTTATTCATACTATTAAACTACAAATTGAATTGTATATTCCAGTTAATTTGCAAAATGCATCGCATGAGTAGTTCAACTGTGCAAATCAAATTGATAAGTCGATTCGACATGTTTAGTGGTTTCAATTTTTTTATCATACCTAAACAAAAGTCTCGAAACAACAAACACTTTAAAAAAACTCAAAATTACCCCAATTAAAGCATGTTTATTCTTCAATCACAACAAAATTTATTTTTCGAGCAAGGTGAATAAGTGTAATGATGAAAAGTTGGTGTAGTCATTTGTGACCAAAATTAAATGCTTTCTTGTTATCGGTCATCCTTATTGTTATTCGCTTGAAGGATGCTCCCACAACCTAATGATGAAAGAGCTTAGTACAAAATCGCATTTGAAGTTGTGTCTTCTTGAGATTGTGTATAGGTAGCTCCCACAACCTATTGGTGGAAAGATAATAAGTCACACTTAGGTAGCACACACTCCTAATATTGCACGTAGGTAACATGAACACGCTCCCACAATCAAGTGGTTAAAGAGCACAAGTTGCTCTGAGGGAGTGCACCTTCCTAATATTTCCACATTCAAGTGTTTGAAGAGCATAATCTCGAGATAGCGCAGAGGTAGTATGAACATGTTCCTATAATCAAATGTTGAAGAACATAAGTCACGCTGAGGCAACATGCCTCTCAATACCTCATAGAGGTAACATGAACACACTACCACAATCAGGTGGTTGAATTGACAAGTCACGTCGAGATAATGTGCCCACATGAATTTGCATCCATGATCAAGTGGTTGAAGAGATAAATCATGGTGAGATAGAACTCCTTACCAAAATCGCTTGAATGTAAAATGAACATGCTCCCACTATCAACTGATCGAATAATATAAGTCGTGCTAAGATAGCACAACCTCCAACATTGGATGATGGTTGAATTAGTTACTTCAATAACGCAGCCAACAGAAATGAGGAGGGTCCGACTTTATTACCAAGTAAAATTGTAGACTTTAGGAAAAAAAAAAGGAAATAAAACAATGTAACTCAATCATTTTCCAACAACTTCTAACAAAAGCTCAATCATTTTCGACTGAGCTACAAGATTTCACTTGTTGCACTAAGTATGGATTGATATAAGGTGCCCGAATCCAATTCCAATGTGCTACAATACAAATGGATTTTGGTTCCAATCTTAACTAATTATATATAGTTTTTGCAAAAATTAATGGGGCCAGTGAACCACATGACTCTCATCTCACTATGTCCCTGACTCACTTTCATGGAAAAATTACATTGTTATTATATTGTGCTTATGAAAAATAACCACATTTGGCCAATAGAGCTATCCTTATTTTTTTATGATTGTGAACAATCTCCACACTTGAATAACAAAATCTCTTATTATCATAAACAGTGGAATTATTTATTTTGTATTGATTTGAGTTGAATATTATTAATTGATTTAAGCTGAATATTATCTGATGAATTGTTTTGAATTAAATATGATTTGAGATATATTCATGTTTGATGGCAAAAAGTTTATTGATTACTGTTTAATTGATTTGAGATGTATCAATATTTTGATTGCAAACAATGTATTGACTGTTGTCCCATTGATTTAAGATATTTGTATTTTGATGGTAAACAATCCATTAATTTATTGTTCTATTTATTTGAGATATACTATTGAGTATTGTCCAATTGATTTGAGTTATATTTGTATTATAATGGTGAAACCTCTTATAAACTATTATTTTGACCATCTATTTCTTATTAATTTGAGATAATTTTATATTTAAAATATTTATCTACTTTAGCGATTTGATTGGCTAACCTATTTTCTTATTTGTCTTATTTGATTGTTTTGAGATATATAATCACTTTAGCAGTGGAAGCTAAATTGAGATTGAGGAATGAAAGATTAAAAGTTGACTTTTGAGAAGTACGTTCACAAAAAGAAGCTAGAGCCAATAACAAACCAAGACAAACTTCGGACAATGCCACTCAATTTGATGCTCATAACATATACAACACAGTCACATCTGTAGAAACAAGAAAGATCCAACAACTACAAGAAGAATTGTGTCTTCCATCTTGAATTGATTTATGTTCTTACTTTTTTGTATTGGCGGTTAAGTTAAAACATAGATGACTTCTTTACTCTATTTTGTGAACTGATACCTAATTTGCCCAAATCCATACCCATAAAGACCCTCCAATCTACCATTGTAATCCCATTTTTTTGTAAATGAGATTATTATTATTAGCTCAAAATATTCAATACTCAATACAACACGTAATATGTATACACGAGGTTAATAATAATTTTAGTATATGTATAATTTTATATTAGTTTTTATAGTTTTGAAATTATTTTTTGTAGTCCCTCTATTTTTTATCCATTAAATAATATGATCCCTCCTACTTAAAAACGGATAAATGTCAAAAATACCGTCCGCCCGTGTTGTCCTCGTAATATATATAAATAATGTCTTTGTCGCATACTCACATCACCCACCAGTTCAGACCAGAGTAAATATGGCTGGAGAAGATCAAGAGGGAGGGAAATCAAATGAAGAACAACGAGAGGTAGAAACAGAGAGAAATTCACCCTCCTTATCTCAAAAATTTGAAAGCTGTAACTTTTTTCTTGGTCATGGAAATTTTAACCTTACTGGGAAAATGAAGCATCGCCGTCGCCGGTAACCTTGTGAATAAGGAGGGTGGCGGTGGGTTTGGTGATGAAGAAAGGTTAAAAGCTGAGTGACCGTAACTTAGTCGGCAGTCGGTGGCCACGACAAGAAAATTTGGGTTTGGACTAAAAACTCCAGTTTGGGATGAGGTTGCCAGGTCAGTGTTTTTTTTATTAACGTTTTTTCTTGAGAAAATTTGTTAGAAACGAAAGGAAATTAAAGCATTCCTAGAAAGTGTTCCTTTCTTTCAATTCCCATGATTAATATTTGAAGCAAATATTACTTATCCACTTGAAATTTTTGTAGTAATTACTGAGGCTATTAACTTGTTTTTAATAATTCAATTTTGTTAGAGATTGTAATTGGTTAATTAAAAGTTATAGAACTGCGAATCGATGAAATAATTTATTTTATTGTAATTGTTGCTATCAGGAGATTAAGTGAGCTTGGAATACAACCGAAATGCAAAGAAAAGTTTGAGAATATTTTCAAAGTACCATAGAAGAACAAAAGACAGGAAATTAGGCAAGGAAAAATCGAAGACGTATAGATTTTTTGAGCAAATTAAGTGCTGCTCCTAATTATGGTGGTGGTGGGGAGGAGGAGAATATCAATTTTATTTACAGCCAGCAACTACAGCAATTTTAGTTTTGAGGCTCAATCAGAAATAACTGCTTGCTAGCTGCTTATCCATTTTCAAAGCATGAAAAACCATATTGATCCATAGCTTTCTAAAATCATATTTCCAAGGATTCTGAATATTCATCTTCATTCCTAAGAAGTGTTTAATTGTTCGGATGTTAGATGGTGGCGGGGTTGTTTAATCGATAGTGTGTAACTTTTTTTTGGTTAATAATAATTTAGCATATCTATCTATAATTTCATATTAGATAAATTAGTTCCTCTAATGGACTTTTTAATTATTTTACGTGTATATAAATAGAAAAATAGATGAACTTAAAAAAAATAAATTTGAAATATAAGTATTTACATTAATAATAATAGTTTAAAATGACATAGGTTAATTTAGCCCTGGAATCTTCACCAATCGCACAGAGGGTGGAGGCTCCCTCACCAAATGCCAGCAGAGGACTAGCCAGCCAGCCTCATTTACAACTTCATTCATTTAATCAAACCATCCGCCGCTTTTCCTTTTCCTCTTACTCACTGCTCGCAACACCATCAAAATGGCAACTTCTTCTTACTCGCTTTTACACTCCTCCCTAGCTTCTTCTTCTCTTACTAACAAACGCAAGCAATTCCATCAAAATCACAAGCTCGCCTCTTCCTGCCGTCGTCTTTCCGTAATTTGTTGCACTTCTTCTACACTAGATCCTTCCCCTTCATCAAATGACACGCCGCCTCTCACCAAGAACCGCCGTGCCGCTGATGAGAATATCCGCGATGAGGCTCGTCGTCAACCCTCTTCTTCTGGTGCTGGTACCTTTTCTGCTAAGTATGTTCCCTTCAACGCTGCTCCTGACTCCACTGAATGGTACTCGCTCGACCAGATCGTGTACAGGAGTCGTTGCGGTGGACTTCTAGATGTACAGCATGACATGGAATCTCTGAAGAAATTTGACGGCGCTTACTGGCGTGACTTGTTTGACTCGCGCGTTGGGAAAACTACGTGGCCGTACGGGTCCGGAGTTTGGTCTAAGAAAGAGTGGGTGTTGCCGGAGATTGATTCGGATGACATTGTGTCGGCTTTTGAAGGGAACTCGAATCTT
>CANUEY010548812.1:0-13702 GCA_948099555.1 Croton setiger
ATTTACAGAAAAAGGAAATAACTAGACTAGAAAACCCCAATTTTACACCCAAACCCTAAATTGAACGCTTCCTAATTTGAACGAACAGAAACCCTAAACACTTACAATTTTTCTTTTGAAATTGATTCCTCCCTTTCGAAACTCCCCCCTCTTCGAATGACCTCCTCTGCCTTTTGTAGGCAGAGTCGTCTCTGTCGTGGCCGTCTTCGCGTCCCTTTCAAATGTCTGCTTCTTCCCTTTTCCGTCTTCTACTTTTCTTCTTCAGTCTATTCTTTCTCCCTTGCTTTCTGTCTCGATCAACTATCAGAGGCTGTCCCTTCTGCTTTCTCTCTCTTTGGATTTCAACGAAATCCCCTGTTTTCGTTTTCTGATCTCTTTCGTGGCTTCTTTCTGTTTTCGTTTGCTCCCATTTCTCGCCTGCTTCGGTCTTTCTTTCTTCATTTTCTTTTTATTATTATTTTTTTGTTTTAACTGGAGTCAAAACGACTGGCGTCAACACAATTTACCCTAATGGTTTAAATTGAGCCGGGGAAATTGGCTTGAATCGAACCGATCCGGTTCGATTCAAATAACCTCTCTCTTCTTCCTTCTCCTCTCTTTTCTTTTAATTTCACCCTTTTTCTATTTTCTCATTTTTTTCCTTTTTTTTTACAACAACAATAATAATAATAATAATAATAATAATAATGATAATAATAATAATAATGATAATAACAATAATAATAATAATAACAATAATACATTAATTAAATTAAAGCACCAAATTAAAATTAAAACAAATCTAATAAACCCTCCTTTTTTTTTAATTTTCCTATTCTTTAAATAAAATCAAAATGTATATAAAATTATAATTAAAAATTAAAGTGAATAAATATAAAATATTTACCCGATTAAGCAAGACTTAATTAATCTAACGAAAACAAATATACATATTTAATTACTAGTTTTTGAAGAAAAAGGAAATTTAAGGAAGAAGGAGAATTTTGGGATACTTTGCAAAACAACAAAATTGATTGGAAAATTCGAAAATTTAAGAATTCGTCAAGCTAAAAATATGTTCACTGTTGGATATTTTTCATTTTTGAATTTTGGGCAAAAATTGAGCGTCAACACTCATATTCTCCACAACAAAATGGGGTAGCTGAAAGGAAAAATAGATTTCTTTTTGAAATCGCTAGGGCCATTATGATTAAGTCCAAGGTACCTCAACATTTTTGGTTTGAAGTGATTTCCACTACCACATACTTAGTAAACCGTTTTCCCACAAAAAGTCTTCAATTTAAAACGCCTCTAGATACTCTATCTTCCTTTGTCAGATTACCGTCAGTATTAACCTTATCAGCTTGTGTTTTTGGGTGTACTGTTTATGTTCATGTTCCTAAGGGAAGTCGCACTAAACTTGATCCTTGTGCTGTCAAATTTGTTTTTATTGGTTATGGACCGAATCAAAAAGGGTATCGATGTTTCAACCCTGTATCTAACAGGTTATTTACAACTATGGACTATGACTTTCTTGAAACTGAGTTCTATTTTCACACCCAATTAAGTGGTCAGGGGAAGAATAATAAAAAAATTATTTTTAGTGACCCACTAAATTGGATGTCTAGTCCAGTACTTTCTGAAGTCGTTCCAACAGAACAAGTGGGCAGTTCCACTGGATCATCTTCAGAAGACACAAATATGGTTGAAAAATCTCACTCAGTTCCAATGCTCGATACATCTTCTCCACCTGAGGTTAATATTTCTGAATTACCTATTACGAATTCTTCTTCTACAGATTCCTCTATGGATCTTTTTGTTACTAATCCTGCAGCATCAGAAGAACCATAGATTGATAGATATGTCTTGCCTCCAAGAAGAAATAGGGGGTTCCCACCTAAGAGATATGAACTAGAGTATGAACCTCAGAAATCGAGGTATCCAGTAATAAATCTCGTGAGGAGGAACTTGTCCAAGACTGCAAAAGTATTTGAAGCCTCATTGTACTCTGTAAAGATTCCAAGAACTGTAGAAGAAGCACAAAAGGATGACAAGTGGAGAGAAGCTGTGGAAGTAGAAATGAAGGCACTGGAAAAAAATGGTACATGGGAAAAATGTGAAATACCAACAGGAAAACGAGCAGTTGGCTGCAAATGGATCTTTACTGTGAAGCATAGAGCAGATGGAACAGTTGAAAGATATAAGGCCAGGCTTGTTGCTAAAGGATATACTCAGACTTATGGAATTGATTACTCAGAAACCTTTTCCCCAGTTGCTAAAATAGATACTATAAGAGTTTTGTTTTCTGTGGCAGCAAACAAAGACTGGCCTTTACATCAATTTGATGTGAAAAATGCTTTCTTACATGGAGACTTAGAGGAAGAAATATACATGAAAGCACCACCAGGGTTCTCGAGAGATTTTAAAGCTCAGGAAGGATGCAGACTTAGAAAGGCATTATATGGATTAAAATAATCTCCTAGAGCATGGTTTGGAAGATTTACCTCTGCTATGAAGGAGAATGGTTATCAACAAAGCAATTCTGATCATACACTTTTTCTAAAAAGAAGAGGGGAGTTAGTAACCTGTCTTATTATATATGTCGATGACATGATTATAACAGGTAATGATCAAGAAGAAATTGAAATCCTCAAAGAAAAAATTTTCCGAGAATTTGAGATGAAAGATCTAGGTGAGCTTAAATATTTCTTAGGAATTGAAGTTCTCAGGTCAAGTAAAGGGATCTTTATCTTCCAAAGAAAATACATTCTAGATCTTCTTGCTGAGACAGGTATGATTGATTGCAAATCAGTTGAGACGCCAATGGTAGTTAATCATGGACTTAAGCTTTCTGAAGAGGCTGAATTAGTAGACAAAGGACAGTACCAGAGATTAGTTGGGAAGCTTATATATCTTTCCCATACTAGACCTGACATTGCTTATGCAGTTGGGGTAGTGAGTCAATTCATGCATAAACCACAGGCAGAACATTTGAAGGCTATATTTAGAATTATTCGATACTTAAAAGGATCACATGGGAGGGGGATCTTGTTCCGAAAAAATGGTCATTTAGAAATACAAGCTTTCACTGATGCAGATTGGGCTGGAAATCCAGTAGATAGAAGGTCAACTTCAGGGTATTTCACTATGGTTGGAGATAACCTAGTTACTTGGAAAAGTAAAAAACAGAAAGTGGTTGCTTTGTTTAGTGCAGAAGCAGAATTTTCTTGGAATCGCTCGAAGTCTAGCTGAAGTAATTCGGATAAGGAAATTGTTAACAGAGATGGGATTTCCTCCAATGGTCGCTTGTAAGTTATTTTGTGATAACAGAGCAGCGATCAGTATCTCAGAAAATCCAATACAACATGATAGAACGAAGCATGTAGAGGTAGATAGACATTTCATCAAGGAAAAACTGGAAGATGGAAGTATATGTCTGCCGTTTGTGCGGTCAGAAGGACAATTTGCTGACATATTGACCAAAGCTGTTTCCAGCAACACATTCAATTGTATTTTGGTCAAGTTGGGCGTAGGAGATCTACAGTCCAACTTGAGGGGGAGTGAAGAAATACAGAATCCAAAAGGGAAAAGGAATCCAAGAATAAGAAGAATTTTATTAATAAACAGTTTTTGTTTTACAATTTCTACTAAAATTAGGATCAATTGTTCAATATATAAACAGCATTACATATCAATAATTATACACATTACAATCTTCAATTCTGTCCTTCAATTAATTCTTCA
The DNA here is from genome assembly GCA_948099555.1 of Croton setiger. Lineage (NCBI taxonomy): Eukaryota > Viridiplantae > Streptophyta > Magnoliopsida > Malpighiales > Euphorbiaceae > Croton > Croton setiger. Next base: position 3,724 of record CANUEY010548812.1, read on the forward strand.
TCATCATCTTCTTCTTTTTCTTATGTTATTGATTCAACAGCTTGTATAGGGTGTTAATAAATATATTTTAAAGAAATTTTTTTTCCATTATAGTTTTAGTTTTCATTTTTAATTTTTAATTTTTGAAAGCTTTCTTTAAAGAGTTAGCATAGAAATTGAAGAAACAATAGCAAAAGATTTTAAAAAAAATTTTTTGATTTAAATGAAAATTTGATAAAATTAAATTTTTAATTCAAAAAATCATTAAAATAAATTTAATTTTACCAAAATTTAAATTTGATTTAAGAACATCAATTTTAAAGGTTGTTTCTAATATTGTCAAAAACATTGATATTATATAATTTACAAATATGTAAGGTAACTTTAGTTGTAAAAATAACATTATTGACCACAATAAATGCATACAATCAAGTATTTTCAATAAATTTCTAAAAAAAGAAATTATTTTAATAAATTATTATTGTTTTATTTAAAGGAATAAACTATAATTAGGTAATTTAATTTTTTTTCCATTTACAAATGTTTTTATAGGTGTTAACAAATATATTTTAAGGAAATATGTTTTTTTTTTTTTTTATAACTGTAGATTTGGTTTTCATTTTTAAAAATTTTATCAAAGCATTAGAATAGAAAATGAAAAAATAATAGTAAAAAATATAAAAACATAAATTATTCATTATTGCTAATTAAAATTTTGTTTTAAATTTAATATTTAATTCAAACAATTAAAAAAATTTAATTTTAAAAAGTAAAAATTCAAATTCAAATTTAATTTAATTAAATTAATTGAAGATATTAAATTCAAATGAATTGTATTTCAGAACATCAATTTTAAAGGTTGTTTCTAATAATGGCCAAAACATTGATATTATATACGAATATTTAATATAACATTACTTATAAAAATAACATTATTGACAAAAATAAATACATACAATCAATTATTTTCATTAAATTCTCAAGAAAAGCAATTTATTTTCAATAAATTATGATTGTTTTATTTAAAGGAATAAACTATAATTAGTTAACTTAATTTTTTTTTCATTTACAAAGATTTTATAGAGTGTTAACAAATATATTTTAAGAAAACATGTTTTTTTTTTATAACTAGAAAATTTGGTTTTTATTTTTTAAATTTTTTAAAAGTTTCATTAAAGCATTAGGGATAGCAAAAATCTAAAAATATAAATTATTTATTATTGCTAAATAAAAATTTGATTTTAAATTTAATATTTAATTCTAAACATTTAAAACAAATTTCATTTTAAAAATTCAAATTCAGATTTGATTTAATTAAATTAAGGGAAGAAATAAAATTAAAATGAATTGTATTGCAGAACATCAATTTTAAAGGTTATTTCTAATAATGGCCAAGACATTGATATTATATACGAATATTTAAGGTAACCTTACTTATTATTTTCAATAAATTCTCAAGAAAAGCAATTATTTTCAAAAAATTATGATTATTTTATTTACAGGAATAAACTATAATTAGCAAATTTAATTTTTTTTTTCATTTACAAATGTTTTATAGGATGTTAACAAATATATTTTAAGGAAATATATTTTTTTATACCTACAAATTTGGTTTTCAATTTTTAAACTTTTTAAAGGTTCATTAAAGTATTAGGATAGAAAATAAAAAAAAAATAGTAAAAAATTTTAAAACATAAATTATTCATCATTGCTAAATGAAAATTTGATTTTAAATCTTATATTTAATTCAAAAAAATTAAAAAAAAATTTAATTTTAAAAAGTAAAATTCTTATTAAATTTGATTTAATTAAATTAAGGGAAAATATAAAATTCAAATGAATTGTATATCAGAATATCAATTTTAAAGGTTAATGCCCAAAATATTGATATTATATAATAAACAAATATTTAAGGTAAACTTACTTATTAAAATAACATTATTGACCAAAATAAATACGTACGATCAATTATTTTCAATAAATTATGATTATTTTCTTTATAGGAATAAATTATAATTAATTAATTTAATTTTTTTTTTCATTTACAAAGGTTTTATAAGGTGTTAACAAATATATTTTCAGAAAATATGTTTTTTTTTTTAATAATTACAATTTGGTTTTTATTTTTTAAATTTTTTAAAAGTTTCATTAAAACATTATGACAATAGCAAACAATTTAAAAGCATAAATTATTCATTATTGCTAAATGAAAATTTGATTTGAACTTTAATATTTAATTCAAATAATTAAAACAAATTTAATTTTAAAAAGTAAAAATTCAAATTCAAATTTGATTTAATTAAATTAATTAAAGAATTAAAATTAAATGAATTGTATTTCAGAATATCAAATTTAAAAGTTGTTTCTAATAATGATCTAAACATTGATATTATATAATATAAAAATATTTAAGGTAATCTTATTTATAAAAATAACATTATTGACCAAAATAAATACATACAATCAATTATTTTCAATAAATACTCAAGAAAAGTAATTATTTTCAATAAATTATAATTATTCTATTTAAAAGAATAAACTATAATTAGTTAATTTAATTTTTTTTTATTTACAAAAGTTTTATAGGATGTTGACAAATATATTTTAAGGAAATATGTTTTTTTTTACAATTAAAAATTTGGTTTTTATTTTTTAAAGGTTTCATTAAAGTATTAGGATAAGAACTAAAAAAATAGCAAAAAATTTAAAAACACAAATTATTCATTATTGTTAAATGAAAATTTGATTTTAAATTTAATATTTAATTAAAAAAATTAAAATAAATTTAATTTTAAAAATTAAAAATTCAAATTCAAATTTGATTAATTAAATTAATTGAAGATATAAAATTAAAATGAATTTTATATGAGAATATCAATTTTAAAGATTATTTCTAATAATACAAATATTTAAGGAAACCTTACTTATGAAAATAATATTATTAACCAAAATAAATACATACAATCAATTATTTTCAACAAATTTTCAAGAAAAACAATTATTTTCGATAAATTATGATTGTTTTATTTAAATGAATAAACTATAATTAGTTAATTTAATTTTTTCATTTACAAAATTTTTATAGAGTGTTAATAAATATATTTTAGGAAAATATATTTTGTTCAACTACAGATTTGGCTTTCATTTTTTAAATTTTTTTCAAAGTTTCTTTAAAGCATTATAATAGCAAATAAAAAAAGAACAGGAAAAAAAATTTAAAAACATAACTTATTGATTATTGTTAAACAAAATTTTGATCTTAAAGTTTAATACGAATTGCATTTAAAAACATTAATTTGAAAGGTTGCTTTTAATATTGCCAAAACATTCATATTATATAATATACAAATATATATACAAATATTTAAGATAACCTTACTTATAAAAATAATATTATTGACCAAAATAAATGCATATAATTAATTATTTTCAATAAATTATAATTGTTTTATTTAAAGGAATAAACTATAATTAGTTAATTTAATTTTTTTTTTCATTTACAAAAGTTTTATAGAGTGTAATAATATATTTTAATGAAATATATTTTTTATCAAATACAGATTTACTTTTCATTTTTTTAGTTTTTTTAATGTATTAAGATAGCAAATCAAGAAAAAATAATAAAAAATTTAAAAATATCAATTATTTATTATTGCTAAATGAAAATTTAGTATTAGAATTGAATGTTTAATTCGAAACCATTAATCAAATTTACTTTTAAAAAGTAAAAGTTCAAATTCAAATTTGATTTAATTAAATTAATTAAAGATATATGAAATAAGTTGCATTTAAGAACATTAATTTTAAAGTTATTTTTAAAATTGACGAAAATCTTTTTATTATATAATATATAGATAAATTTAATTATTGCTATACCAAATCTGTAAGGAAAATTGGTTTGGCATTTTTTTTCTTATGAATAAAAAAAAATTAAATGAATTAAAGTTGATTAATTATTTGCATATAAGAATTTTTATTTGAATTTTCTTTGATTCAATAAGGTAAATGTCATTTATAAAAATGACAATATTAAATGAATATAATCAATTATTTTTAATAAAATTATAATTGTTTTATTTAAAAGAAGAAACTATAGTTAATTTTTTTTTTCATTTACAAAGGTTGTATAGTATTTAACAAATATATTTTAAAGAATTTTTTTTTATTACAGATTTCGTTTTATTTTTAAAATTTTTTAAAGGTTTCTTTATTAGAACAACAAATCTTGAAACAATAAAAATTTTTTAAAAAAAGTTATTAATTATTATTAAATGAAAATTTGGTCTTAAAATTAAATATCAAATTCAAAACTATTAAAAAAAATTTAATTTTAAAAAGTGAAAATTCAAATTTAAATTTAATTTACTTAAATTAATCGGAGATATAAAATTAAAATGAATTGAATTTAAGAAAATCAATTTTAAAGGTTGTTTCTAAGTTTGTCAAAATATTGATATTATATAATATATAGATATTTAAGGTAAATATCACTTATAAAAATAACATTATTGACAAAAATTAATGTCTACAATCAATTATTTTTAATAAATTCTCAAAAATCAATTATTTTCAATAAATTATGATTGTTTTATTTAAATGAATAAATTATAATTAGTTAATAGTTTTTTTTTTTTCATTTACAAAGGTTGTATAGGGTGCTAATAAATATATTTTAAGAATTTTTTTTTTTCATTATAGATTTGGTTTTTACTTTTTAAATTTTTTTAATAGTTTCTTTAAAACATTAGGATAGAAAATAAAAAAAAAAGCAAAAAATTTAAAAACACAAATTATTGATTATTGCTACATAAAAATTTGATCTTAAAATTGAATTTTTAATTCAAAACCATTTAAACAAATTTCATTTTAAAAAGTAACATTCAAATTCAATTTTGATTTACTTAAATTAATTAGAGATATAAAGTTAAAATGAATTATATTTAAGAACATCAATTTTAAAGGTTATTCTAAATTGGTCAAAATATCGATATTATATAATATACAGATATTAAGGTAAACATTAATTATAAAAATAACATTATTTACTAAAATAAATGCATACAATAAATTATTTTCAATAAATTCTAAAAAAAATAATTATCTTTAATTAATTATGATTGTTTTATTTAAAGGAATAATTATAATTAGTTATTTTTTTTTCATTTACAGAGGTTGTATAGGATGTTAATAAATATAGGGGTCATTATTTATGAGTCCTTGAGGTTTTGCATAATATACTCTAGAGTCTTTCTATCTTGAAAATTGTATTAATAGGTCTTTTAGGTTTTAAAAATTGTACTATCAGATCCTTCCATCCAGAAATGACGTTAGTCCATTGAAAAAGTCAGACAATTTTAATTAAAATTTTTCAAAATGACAAAATTCTTCTTCTTCTTCTTCTTCTTCTTTGAACCACCACCGCTTACTTTGCCGCCTCCGCCGCTGTTATACTAGGATTTGACACATCTTCTTCATCTCTGCTGTATCCTCCACCTACTACAGTAGATTCTACTAAATCTAGCATGAACTTTACCTCTGCCTCTGTGGTTTCATTCATATTCTCTTAGCAATTCTCCTCTACCGTGGCCGCTCTGTTCCTTTAGGTCCAATTCTAGCTCTCTATAGTCTTTCCATGGTTTATCTGTCAATCGCTTCGGGTCTACTACTTAGTTGAAAGCTATGAAACAAGTCTGTGGTAGTTCAAAACTGGAATTGCCACAATATCGCGAAGTGGCCGCCCTTGCTCAATTTGGCTCAGACTTGGATGCAGCAACTCAGTGTTGCTTGGTTCTCCTAGTTAAGAACAATCTATTTTGAGGTTAATCATGGGTGATGTTGAAGACTTATGTTAAAGACCCATCTGCGAGTTTTGGAGTTGTAGATCAGGGTTTTAGGTTTGAGCCTAATAGTACCAATTTGTTTAATTCTTCTTCTGTTCATTCAACTTCTTCAGAATTTCCATTTTTGAGTCACAATGTTTGGATTTCTCTTGGTTCTGTCTCTACCCAGAACCTAAACCCGGTTATTTTTGCTTCATCCGCTAATCTCTTACCTGGCATGTTTCAAAATCCAGCAACTCCTCCTCCGTTGCCGCCGTCTGTCGAAACTGCAGAGGAGAAGCCTAAGATTTTTAATCCCCAGATGATAATAAACCAAAATCAAGCTCAGTTTGGTTAGAATCCAGCCATGTTTTTGCCGTTATCTTATGCGTAATTGCAAGAACACCATCATCTTTTGTCGCCATCGCTAACTAAGCGACATAATTCAGGGCCAATCGGAGCTAATTACCAGATGGCAAGGCCAGAGTTGTTAGCTCAAAGATAGCAAGTGCTGCAGCAACAACAAAGTCCAACAAATTTGCCCATTTTTTTCTATATTTCGTAATCGAGTTTGAGACTTGAGATTGATGAAGGCAGTTTGGTATGGCGACCATGTATGAATAAAGAAAAGGGAGAAGAATAGAGAAGAGGGAAGAGAAGGGTCTATTTATTTAATTTTTTTTATTTTGTTAAAAATCCATCACTTGCAGCCATTGTTGTTTTGTTTTGGTTGATTTTTTTTTTTTTTTTTTTTTGAGATTGTGATGATTCTTAACAAGGAAAAAAAGTAGAATTATTGTTAAGAATGAGTAAGGAGGAAGAAAAAATGGTTTGATTTCAAGATTTGGTTTAATTAGCATGGTTCAATTCAAATACCAAAGGGTAGTTTTGTCATTTTGCAAAATTTTAATCAAAATCATTTGACTTTTTCAATGGACTAATGTCATTTCTGGACAGAAAGACCTAATAGTACAATTTTTAAAACCTGAAGGACCTATTAATACAATTTCCAAAATAGAATGACCCTAGAGTATATTATGCAAAACCTCAAGTACCTATAAATAATTACCCCATAAATATATTTTAAAGAATTTTTTTTTTTCATTACAATTTTAGTTTTCATTTTTTAAATTTTTTAAATGTTTCTTCAAAGCATTAGGATAGAAAATCAAGAAATAATAGCAAAAGATTTAAAAACATAAATTATTGATTATTGCTAAATTAAAATTTGGTCTTAAAATTAAATGTTTAATTCAAAACCATTAAAAAAATTTAATTTTAAAAAGTAGAAATTTAAATTCAAATTTAATTTAGTAAAATTAATTGAGGATATAAAGTTAAAATGAATTGTATTTAAAAACATCAATTTTAAAGGTTGTTTCTAATATTGGCCAAAAACATTAATATTATATAATATATGAATATTTAAGGTAACCTTACTTATAAAAATAAAATTATTAATCAAAATAAATGCATACAATCAATTTTTTTAATAAATTCTCAAACTCAAGAAAGCAATTTTTTTCAATAAATTATGATTTTTTTATTTAAATGAATAAATTATAATGAGTTAATTTAAATTTTTTGTTGTATAAGGTATTAACAAATATATTTTAAGAATTTTTGTTTTCAATTACAGATTTGGTTTTCCTTTTTAAATTTTTTTCAATGTTTTTTTAATGCATTAGGATAACAAATTAAGAAAGAACATGTAACATCCTCTCTTATATCCTTACGTCATAAAACATTGCCATTTTTTTATAACATTTTAACTGTTAGATTAACTTAAGTCATTTTAATCATTTAACATAACATATAACAGAAGCAAATATCATACTCGACATATTACAAACCAATATTTACATATATCAAAATGTTGTATGAAACCTGTTTATCCAAAGGTCATAATTAACATGCCAAAGACATATAATTATGCTTTACAACACAAGCATAAACCAAAGACTATATGCAGCATTTACGAATGACGTGATGTGAGGGAGAGTGGCCTAAGCTCAGCTGTACTATCCTATGCATAAGTTGGTGAAGTGTCAGTACTTCACTTAGACTGCAAATCTGAAAACACAATTTGCGATTTTGATGAGTCGCATAATTAGCAAGTGCAAACCAAAACCATTTACAACCAACATATAAGGCAATTTATCAAAAATATCAAAACCGCATCATTTCAGGTCATGTATATCGTATATAATCAAAGCAATAGTATAAGTTGCATAATGACATGTCTTTCCTTTTTTTTTAGTTGTGATTTATCGACCAAGTGTTGTCCCGGGAAATTCACAGCATATAAGTAACCATAGTTGGTCAGTGAACATATAAGACCCGAAAAATCATCAGTCGCTTATATCATATAGGGATCCGAAGATCAACCCGTAACATACAATATCCACTAGATCATTCTGTATCATATAGGACCCGTAGGTTTTTCCGTCAAATCATATAGAAACCGTAGGTTTCTTTCGTGAAATTTGCAAACACCGGCTATGATAATCACAACGGCCATATTTAAGTCCTGTGGAAATGCATTTATATGGCATACATTTCATATCATCATATTTCATATAATTATGTGACCGGACTTCAGTACTGATTTAAACAACATATATATCCTATATCAGATTATATAACTCAACTGGTCAGATTTTAGTACCAACTTAGGAACCACAAACATCACAATTCATATACTAAATATTTCCAATTAATCGGGTTTCAGTACCGGTCCAAACAGTTCAATATAATCATATAATCACATTTTCATATATCACAGATGACTGGGCTCAGTACCGGTCCAAACAGTTCAATATCACATGTTTGGCAATTCAAAAGTCACTATAAAAAACACATAAGTGGGTTTAACACTTACCTCACTACTGTGAGCTCGGTGAGGCCTCGGGTGGTTTACCCCGTGCTGCTCGAGAACTCGATGCTCCTATAATGCATAACATAGCAATAATATTCAATTAATCAAATAAGTAATCCATATGTGCTATGATGCATGATTAAGTATTTAATTCTCCAAAATAAATGAGTTTTAAATTTAATCCATTTAATTTTCTATGAATTTAAACTTAATCCGTAAAATTTTCCACTTTAAAATCATTTAATAACATATTAAAAGTAATTATTAAACTCTATTTATCATATAATAATTATAATTATAATTATAATTATCAAAACCAATATAATAATTAATATGTGACACCCCAAAACCCTAGCTTATGTCGTTCCAACGTCATTTTCATGCATTACGTGCATTTTTATTAAAATGCATCATGATTTGATTTGATAATTAAGTTAAATATGCATTATATGATTTGAATAAGAATAATAAGCTATGTTATAGGCTCGTTTTGTGACATCCTTGACCAAAAGAACACGTCTTTTTGACGTCATTTCACACATTTTATGCATTTTTATTTAAATGCATTAGAGTATGACATGATATATGACATTTACATGAAATATATGATTTGGGAAATGGTTATAAATGAGTTAAAAATGATAAAAAAGGGTGGTTTTAAGTGCGTTTATCGTCGAAAGACATAAACGGAGCTAAGTAGGGTTTTCGGACCTGCGCGATCGGAAAATGCCCAAATCGCGTCAAATATGAGTCAAATGATTTTGATATGATTTTATATGTTCACATACATGATTTAAAGAGTTTTGGGACCAAAATTATATGACAACGTCGTACGGTTTTGATTCCGTAAAAATCGTCGAGCTTCGGACTCGGTTTAGGGCACCGGTCGAACCGCGACAAATTTTTGGATTCCGATTTTTACGAAATTTCATACACGTCTTATACTATTTATTTTGACACCGAAAACAATACAATTTTTAAGCTGGTGCTGGAGTGATTTAGGGGCTGGAATTAAAGAAGGTTAGATATGAGAGAAGTAAATAAAGGTAGATATTTATATTTACTTAAAGCTTTATATATATTAAAAGAGATATTTTGAGTAAAAAAAGGGGAAGTAGCTGCTGGTGTGGTTTGATTGGAATGTTAGAGGCTGGAATGAAGAGGTGAAGAGGTGGATTTGTTGCTAGTTAGTGAGAGGAAGGGAGGATAAACGTGAAGAAGAAAAGAAAAAGAAAGAAAAGGAAAGAAAGAAAGAAAAGAAGAAAAGAATTGAGGAAAAATAGGTAAACCCTTCCATTCAATT
>CANUEY010549203.1:0-13990 GCA_948099555.1 Croton setiger
CAACTCCCTGAGACCTTTGACAACATTGAGTGATATATATACAACAAACACTCTAAAGAGACACACATATATATATATATATATATATATATATATATATATATATATATATATATATATATATATATATATTTGTGTCTATTTAGATTATTTCTTGTATATATCATCCTCAATATTCTCAATATTCTCCTGGACTTGATACGAAGATCCTGTATATTAAACCAAAAATAAATAAATAAAAATAATAAAAAAAATATTTTTTGATAATTTTTTTTTCTAATTTTGAAAAATAAAAATCAGTTGAATTTATTACCTAGCTTTGTATTGTCAGCTTCATCTACAAGAGGCTTATTTTTGAGATCTTGAATTGTATTTTTAAATATTTCTTGAAAGTTAATCTCAAATTTCTGAAGTAACTCTTCTGCATATTTATCTTTGCAATTCTTTGATAAATCATTACGTAATAATTCTTGCCGGAGTAGTGGTCGGAGTTCAACTCGTAATAATTCTTCCAACTTCGTCTTGTAGGTATCACTGAGAGTTTCCTTATGATATTTGCACTGAAAAAAAATAAAATCCAACAACAATTAGAATACTTTAAAAATTATCGGTACGTAACGTAATCCCGTTATATATAGATTTCTTCGTAATGTTATAAAGAAAATCATGTAACATAATCCCGTTACGTTATATATAGATTTCTTCATAATGTTATAAAGAAAATCATGTAATATAATCCCGTTACGTTATATATAGATTTCTTCATAATGTTATAAAATGTAACGTAATCCCGTTACGTTATATATGGATTTCTTCATAATGTTATAAAGAAAATCATGTAACATAATCCCGTTACGTTATATATGGATTTCTTCGTAATGTTATAAAGAAAATCATCTAACGTAATTCCGATACATTATATATGGATTTCTTCGTAATGTTATAAAGAAAGTCATGTAACGTAATCCCGTTACGTTATATATGGATTTCTTCGTAATGTTATAAAGAAAATCATGTAACGTAATCCCGTTACGTTATATATGGATTTCTTCGTAATGTTATAAAGAAAATCATGTAACGTAATCCCGTAACGTTATATATAGATTTCTTCGTAATGTTATAAAGAAAATCATGTAACGTAATCCCGTAATGTTATATATAGATTTCTTCGTAATGTTATAAAGAAAATCATGTAACGTAATCACGATAAATTATTCATCATCAAACATTAGGGACGAAATTTGTATTTAATTAAGTGTAATGTGAAGCAGTAGTAGTAAAGAATAAAATGAAGAGTTCAAAAGAAACTACCTTGTATTTTTCATAGAAGAATGATATGAATATCTCAAACCCAGTCTTCGATTTCGATCCATAAGTAACATGTATTTTCGTCGGCAATTTCTTGGGCGACGATTTACAGCTCAACGAATCCTCCAATTCCGGTGATGAACCGCCGGCTTCCTCTAATTTAAGGTAAAATGGTTTTGCTTCTCGGGGATTACTATCTTTCCGACACTCTAATTTCCACCCGCGGCCATTTTCTACTCTCACTTTCTTGCACTTTAAGGTCACATCTTCTTCTTCTTTTGCTGAATCCACCCAATTATAGAGCCATTTCGGTGAATGTGTCGCGTTACTGACAGAAGACCCAACCGGAATATGCTTAACAGTCGGTAATGGTACTGTAAAAAAGAACAACTGGGCGAAGAACAGAGATACTGCTATCGCTACCTGCACTGTAAATGGCAAATTTTTTAAAAATGAAACAATGTTTTTCAGAAAATCAAGTAAATACTCTTGTTTTTTTGAGTTCCCATTTGAAGAATCCTCTTTTCCATGGTCATTATTTTGACGATCATCGTTTCTGGGGGAATTATTTTGCTCACTCTCATCAGGTTTTATGGGTGATTCATCCATTTTTTTTTGGCTAATTATTAGGTTTACTAAGTTGGTTTTTTGTGCATAATGTGTAGGGTTTATATAAAGACGAACATGTGGAGCCAAAGTAAATTAGATCAACTTGAATTATTAAGTATTGACGAAGACTTCATGTATTAATTGCACATCTGCCAACAAACAATAGTTATTAAAGTGGACTTAAGACTTAGCTTATAATATTGTCAAGAAATATACACTTGGCTTAAATAATGTTAATTTTTTCATGTTTGGAATTCTTGTATGTTCTTTTCATTCTGTTTACAGCCAATTTATACTATAAAGTTTATATTCTTTGCTAACGAATGCAGATCATTCATAGTTATTATATTTGATTTTCCTCTGATTTTCTTTTAATTTCTTCCCTTTTCTCTTGCAGATTCTGGATCTGGAAGATTTTGAAGAAGGATCTTGATGATCCTGTTTACAGTTCAAATTTGAGCTCGAACTCGAATGCTACATGAAACGGTCAAACTTGTGAGTCTCAAAACGAGCTAAGCTCGCGAGCCTCAAACGAGCCAGCTCGCGAGCCTCAAACGAGCCAAGCTCGTCGAGTCGAGCTCGAGCTTTCTAATTACCAAACGAGCTCGAGCCGAACTTTCATTTTGAGCTCAAATAAGAGCTCGAGCTCGAGAAAATTAAAACAAGCCGGCTCGAGCAGCACAATACTCGGCTCGGTTCGTTTGCATCCCTATTTGCATGTAACTATGAATATAATTATCCATGATCAAAATCATCAGCATAAGCATGAGCAAGCTTAAATGTGTTACAAAGAAGTTTGATTTGGATCAATTTGAACATATTCTTTTCTTTGAAAGAGAATAATGCAAATATATATAAGTTGAAGGAAAAATAATCGATAAATAAATTAGGCATTTTTTTGAAAATGTCGAGATTAGATGTCCTAGCAACACAACGAGCTTGTCCGCGCGGACCAACTTATTTGATATCAATCAGTTAAAAAAACAGATTTAGCACTTTAAGTGTAATTTAACACGAGCTTGAGATCATAAAATTTAAAACCAGCCGAGTTCGAGCAGTATAATACTCAGCTTGACTCGTTTGTAGCCCTATTAGCTTGCATCCTTATAAGTTCTTGGTGATATGAATTTTTTAATTGTAGTAACTGAGTCTTGCTGATGTGCTTAGTGTGACATTAGCTTATTTCCTTAAGCTTATATCATTATATTCAAATTCATCCTATACAGTCTACTTTTAAACATTATAAATGTTTACAGTTTTAAAAATTATTTCTGAGTCTTCGTCCACTTATTCTGACAATAAATTAATTTTGCAGATGTAATAAACTTTATTTTAATATTATTTTGAATATTATTTCAATAAATTAAAGTATTTATATCTATTTCAAAATTTTTATAATTTAAAATTTGTAAATTAAACCTTTTCTAATGGCCACTTGTCTTTGAACTTAAACAAATTGATTGAATCAATTAAGTCATTAAGTTGTTAGATATTTTTTTTTTGCTAATAATAATAATTATTATTATTAGAATAAAATACGGACGCTAATCAAATTAAAAAATGGTGAAATACATAATTATGTCTTTATTTTTTATACGATTTTTCTAATGATACTCTAATCTTTGTAAATAATTTATTAGAAATTTTTGTTTCATTTTATGACCTATTTTTAGTCGGCACGTATAACTCACACAGCCAAAGCCGATCAGTTGAGATGTTCAATAGATTACACGCAGCCAAAGCCGATCAGTTGAGATGTTCAATAGATTACAATAGGAAATGAGAAGTGTTTATATATCACTTTTAAACAATATGATGCTGCTAAAAAAATTGGTAAACATTAGGGTATAATTATATATTTGGCCAATTAGAAATATATAACTAGTTTTAACTCACATGACGATCTTTGTTCATTTGTTTTTAAGGGAATAAATAATAAGTAATATACAATATATTTAGTTTCGACCAAGAAATAATAATAATAATAATAATAATAATAATAATAATAATAATAATAATAATAATAATAATAATAATAATAATAATAATAAGTCGACCACAAGTTGTCTTTTTTCAGTTGACTAACGTCGTTTTTTAACGGAAATATCTGAGAATCTATTATTTCAAATCTGAGAGATCCGAAGATATAATTTCCAAAATGGAGAGACTGCAGAATACATCAGTCAAAACCTATACCAATAAATAATTACTCCTAATAATAATAATTCCACTAACAAATATCAACCGAGAGTAAATGTGAAACATCAACCGAGGAGCAGTTTGACCATCTCGATCCATAACTGGGTTTGACCGCATTTTTAGATAACAAGTCTGCCACAAATTTAGCTTCAACTGCACATGCACACCAGATTTCAAGTCTCTAAGGAAGAGACTGTTCTTCTTGAAGAAGGTTAACAACACACTATTCATTTTTTGCCGATTGTGAGTTTAATTAGAGAAATGAAAGTTTGAGTGTTTAACTGGTCACTCGTAAATTCAAAAAAATTCGTAAAGTTTGCGGATGAATTTATGCATTTCGGGCAAAATTTTATTTATTAGTGTATCGTCATATAAGAATAGAATAGTTGATTAGTCAAATAAATTGAGGAATTAGTCAAAATTCAATCTTCCAAATAAGCTTGGAAGTGTAGTTGGTGGCACTCGTTGGAATAGTATCTACTAATATCACCGAAAACATTATTAAAATTAGAGAGGTAGGAATTTTTCGAACGAACCGCACTCCTTTTTTTGATGCGGTAATGAGTCAGTCGCAAAATTATTTACTTTTTCGTATCTAATTTAAAAATTTCGCCCAATTGCACGCGTCTGCCAAATCCCACTTGTTAATACATAGAGCCCAATAAGCATTCCAAGTGGGGATAGCATTTCTCTTCTGCATGTCCACGGCTGAAGGTGGAAGTAGATTAAGATCATTGAATGGTATGATTTTCGAATTAAATAGGAAATTTAACATAATAAGCTTTTAATTCATAGCAGTTTCATTACATCAATAATCCCCAAAAGCAAAACACATTATTCTTGACTACGAAAGGGAAAACACAAATCTTGGTGGTCCTGCTCATCCCGAATCTAGATTAGTTAGCAGTCGTAGTTTGGTATTCAGGAACTGGCTCATCGCAAATTTAGATTAATCAGCACTCGTAATTTGGTATTCAGGAACCGAAATGGAACAAAAAGAGGGAAAAAACAAATAAAGGACAACAAAACTCATGTTACTATAGTTTAGAGGTTGGTTCAAAAGAGTTATAAAGTAGTGGAGAAGGATCAATGGAAGCATATTGAAGAAGCTGAATATCTTTTTCCAATATATCGAAATCTTGTTGGAGCAAAGATACCCAGGCTTCTACTCCTTTACCTAATCTTGTATCCATCAAAGCAGCTCCATTGAAAGTTGGTACATCCGGAATGTACTCAAACCATGGGAAAAACACTGCCCAGATTGGCTTTCCCCAACCAAAATCAATATCATATATCCCAAAGTTACACAAACTACTAAATGCAGCAAATTCTTGAGCATTTTGTGAACACATAATCTCTTTCAATGATTCATGATGCTTGAAGATTTCATCTCCATTAGTTTGAATCTTCTTCATAAATTCATTATCCACTTTTCCTATTGCTTCTCTTATTTGATTCATTATTTCGCTTAATTCCTTCTTCTCCGATGAGAATACTGGTGCAGCAACGCTTACTACGTTCCCCAACGAATATTCTAGCAATGGCCGCTGACCTCCTTTTCTTCTTACACTCACTGCAATCGTTGTTGCAAGTGGGTGATTGTTGCCTTTTCTATTTTCAAAAGCTTTCATAAGGCGTTCGACAAGAAATGCTATGACTACCTCAGAGCGAGTAGGATTATTAATGTTATTCGAACTAGCCTTTGCTTTAAGATTGGCAATGGCAGATTCCTTAAACACAATCCTCTTAGTTAGAGACTTGCCTGTTTTAGCGAAACGCTCACACACATAAGTGGCCAAGATCTTCTCTCGTGGAAACGTTTTCCACTGTGGGAAGATCGATTCGACCCCCAGAAATGGATGTCTCAGGGCTGCTACTTTACGTGCAGTAGCCGCCCAGTCTTTTAGAAACAGAGTATGGCTATATACATCACAAACAATGTGAGAAACGTACATACCAATACTAAAGCCGCCACATGCAAACGTAGTCTCTTGAATCAGAGCAACAGGAGAACCATTAGGGAGTGCATCAGAAGTTGCTTTGGGCATCAACCTGTGGAGTGTTGTTAAATCTGGTTGAGTGAGAAGTTGGGATAAAGAAATGTTACAATGAGCATCTGTATAACATACACCAGCATCGGCACAATCAATGGAAAGATTATCTTTAATCTTACCACCATATGGATAAAAACGAGATAAAGTTTCAGATAATGAATGCTTGAATGATTGTGATCTTTCAGCAATTATGTTTGTTTCTTGGGAATTTTGATAAAAAAGAATGGAACCCCAATAATTAGATGGGTTAAATTGATCGAGTAGGGAGAGTTTGTAGGTTTGAAGGTGAAGTGGAGGTGGTGAAGCAGGTGCAATGCGGCTTGTAGAAATTATTTTAACCTCCATTGTTGCACTTTTGCAGTAATATGAAGGTGATAGGATTATGAGTAATGAGATTGCCTTCTAATATAGACGACAGAATTGTATTAAAATAATCAGCAGTGACGTGAGGTAAACGCTTGGAACAAAGACGCGGGTTTGAAGGAGAAAGATTGAATCTGACATCTGATAATTGATGGGATAATTTTAAAATAAATAAATAAATAATAGGAAAGTCTCGAGGAGAGACGTGTACCAATTCCTTCCCTAAATGGTAATGGGGGAGCAAGCTGTATTTACGGTTAGACAGTCGCACAGTCTTTGATGTGCGTGTAATGAAGGCTGAGCAAATTGGTTAATCGAACTGAAATTGAACCGAACCAGTTAGTTTTTGATTAACTGGATGCCTTAAATGAGTAATCGAAACTTTTTTCGGATAATCAAAAATCGAAACTGAAATTTTCATTAACCGAAAATGAAACTAAATAACCGATCGGTTAACCGAATTTTTGAAAACTTGTTATGAAAAGACTGTGCAAATCGGTTAACCGAACCGAAACCGAAGCAGAAAGGAGAAAGAGAGGAGAAAAAAAAAAGAATTTCCAAAACGACGCCGTTTTAAATATTGAAATTCGATTTTTTGATTAACTGAAATAACCGAAAATTTCAAAAGTGGTAACTGAAAACCGAACAGATTTTTTTTGGTTAATCAAATTGAAAAACCGAAAAATAAGAACATTCAAAATTTCGATTAACTGAACCGAAAATTTCGGTTGGATTTCGATTCTAACTAAATTCTGCAACTCTATGCAAATTTCGGTTCGATATCAATTCTAACCAAATTCTGCAACCCTATGAACAGGGAAGGGGACAAAGGGAAGTTTGTTTATTTTGTCATATACATTTATAATTTTCTGACCAGATTGGCCAGATCTGATTATGTTTTCAATAAGTCAAAGTTTATTCAAACAAAATTATTTATCTTAAAAGATTACAAATTTAAAAAAAATAATAATAATTATCGTTGACTGTGCACGTGGAACACAGTAGCATGCTAAAATCGATACACCTTAAATGCTTCTAGCTAGCAGTTAAGAAGTAATTAGTTGTAGAACTAGACCCATTCGAGCTAGGGGTAGACAAATCGGTTACAACTGTTAAACTGCCGACTTGAAAAAGTAAAAAACCGGAACCATAACTGTGAAGAATAAGAATCGGAACTGTGGCAATTCAATTTGAACATTGTTTCTAAAAAATAAAACCGTACCCATTTTGGAACATTAATCAGAGGTTGAACTGGTCTGACTGTAAAAAGCAGGAACCAACGGTTAGAATCGTTAGTTAGAACCTATAGTTCTAAACAATTCTGGAATGTTTTGAAATTTAAGTAGATGTGGATCTGGCAGTTCCAACAGCTAGAACCGGAGTCATTTGCATAAGTTGCAAAGCAAATGTAGAGACATTTGCATTGATTTTTAGTTAAAGTGCGACACAAATGACTCAAAATCAGGAAAAAATAAAATCAGCAACTTCACATGATTTTAACAGATTATAATCATTAAGTGTGTCCAAAATTTGACAAAAATATCCAAGCATTCAATAAATCCAAACACAGATTTTCGGATATGCTTCTAATTCTTCTTTTTCTTTGTTTAAATATTTTGAACAAAAACAAAAAATTGAATTAGCTAAATGGTGTATTGATCAGTTAGCATTTAGTTTTGGTAAAAAATTGAGTTTTAAACTAGTATCAAAATGCTTCAAATCCATGTCATAAAAGAGCTCTAAGAAGTACCTTGAAAAAATATAATTTCCCTTGTATAAGGAAACTAAAAAATCACTTGTTAAAATTCGACATATAATTTATTAAATGAGTCTTTTTCATATAGAAAATTATTATTAAAATATCACGTGTAAAGTGTTAATATTTATAAGTTATGAATGAAACTAAATATTCAATACAATTATTTAATAAATTTGCAACTATAACTGGTTATCTACCAGTACTACTACAAGTGACGTTAGTGATACAATCGAACCAATGAAAGCATCCAACCGATTAATATTAAGTCGGAGAAAAAGACTGATCAATTATTGAATTTGATAATTATATAACTATTACTTTCAAATTAAGTGAAAATATTATAAGTTCAAAGTTTCTAATGTTGGATTAGTAGAGTCGACATGCCAAAACTTTTGCAACTGTAGCACTTATTGCAAAACAAATTTTAGCAACACCTACGTCTATTGTCACGATGTAACAAGCTTTTTGCGCTGAAAGGAAAATACTTGATAAAACTTGGTCTAGATTACATCCAGATTCATTGGATGCACAAACTTGTGTGTTAGATTGGACTAATGCAGAATTAAGAGCATAAGAAAATTCAAAAATTAATGACAATTTAAATGAAAATGAAGGATGCTCAAAGGAGAATAGCAATGATGAAAGTAAAAGAGTTGCCTAAAAAATAAAAGGTAAGCAGAACTACGTCGACTTTAATTTCTCTCAATCCCTAGAGGATATATAGGCAACTTAATTATTTTTCAAATTTTCGAAAAAAAAATTAGGTTAAAGCAATTTTTTTTAATTAGAAGAGCTTGTTTTATAAATGAGAATAAATTTTTAATCATCTTTATTTTTTTCCTTATTATGTATTCATAAAGATAATTTTATTTCATTGTCATTTTTTTTTCTTTTTTATAAATTTTTTTATTTTCTTATGAAAATATGAGAATTTTTTTCAATTACCTCTCAATTTTTAAGTTCAAAAATTAAGTTTTAAATTCATATTAAACCCGTATCACAACCGTTTTAGAACAGCATTAAAATTGTTTAGAACCGCTTGGAGAATCAGTTAGAGAACCATTTAGAACCGTCCGTTAAAAATAAATTGCTAGTTCCAAAACCGTCAATGAACCATTAGTCGATGGTGTGATTCGGTTAAGGTTTCACTAAAACCGTCAATGAACCATTAGTCGATGGTGTGATTCGGTTAAGGTTTCACTAAAATTGAAACCGTAAACCGTCAGTTCGAGAATGGTTATCAATGATTCTAGAACAGTGATCATCCCTAATTAGAGCTCTGTGGGACCTGTTTTGGTAGAGAAACTGGAATCTGTACCAAATTTCGGTTCCTTATATTTTTGAAACCGGAACTAAAATCATTAAAATTTAGAACTAGTACATAAACTGTTTCAATTTTTAATTCAGTTCTGGTTCCGTTTCAACAGCGGTTCAGGGAAAAGTTTCTTATTTTGCACAATTAATCCATTCCAAAAAATTGGTTCATGCAAAATTTTTGAAAATGATAAACAACTATTATAAATAAAATCATAAATTATAAATATAAGAAAAATGAATATAAAAAACCAACCACCATAACCAAAGTTTGGTGAAAATTTATGCAAAACTTTGGAAATTATAAATATAAGAAAAATGAGTCCAATTCCAATATAAAAAACCAACCACCATAACCAAAGTTAGGTGAAAATTAATGCAAAACTTTGGAAATGGAGAACAATTATTTTAAAAATGAACCTCCATATTTATATATATTTACTATTGAACCCACAGCTCATCTCCAATGGCTGCACAAAGGCCACCTCCCCTGGGAATCACCACTCAGAAAAACACTAGAAGAAATGCATCACAAACAAACAAGACTTATACATTGACAAATTACCAAAAAGTACAATCAGGACAACAGTATTTACAAACAAATCCAACTCCATTTCTAATCAATCACAAAAGGACATATTTAACCATTTCCTTGGCAATCGTTAACTGAATCAATCTGCTCCATGACTAGAAGAAAAAATAAAATTAGAAGCCAGAAAGAAGGATATATGAGTAATAATACAAGGTAATCCTCGATTTGTGGGGATTAGAGGAGAAATTATTCTGTGATTTTAACTGGAATAGTTTGGATAGACGTGTTCAAGTTTCGAGTTTCTGAGCCGTGAACTGAACCGTGGCCACAAGGTTTAGACTTTAGATACAATTCATGAACCGTAAACCGAACCATGGTGTCATGGTTTGGTTACGGTTCATCACAAGTTGGTTTCGATTCAAAATGGTTTAAACACTTCAAACCTACCATGGCACCTCTACGTTAAATGATTCATGCTATATTTGTGATTCGATGGGAGAAATACTCGAGTTGATTTGAATTTGATTTTAAATGAGCTAGCTTCAAGCCAAGCTTTTAAGCTCAAATGAAGAAAAATCCGTACTTGAGTTGAGATCTAAGCTCATGAAATATTCAAAAATTAGGTTCGCGAACACTTCGTCGAGACGATATGCAAAAGACACTACAACTAAAAGACTTGACTACATGTCTATCTCCACAGAAACCCTAAGATAGCCCTACCCCCTCCCCCTCTCAGATCTCAAACCATTTTCTCTCCATCTTTGCTGCTCTCTTTAGACAAAAACCACCTCTATCACAAGCACTAGCTTGTATAGTGACAACTACCATCTCTAAATCTGAGCTCCATCCACCTTGGGAACCATAATGACTCGTAAAGAGAAAAGTGATCAACTAGATTTGATAATTTCTTGTTGTAACATAGTTGCATACTGCCACTCAATTTCAATTTTTTTAGCTATGAGTATCTATGAGGACGGACCACAACCAGCCTTACTCATGGCTCCATATTAATTCAATATTCACATAACCTTTTAGGCTAAATACATAATTATGACTATATGTTTTGTAAGATTTTTTCAGTGGTACTTTATCGTTTCAATATGACTGATTGTGTCTTTAAACTATCTAAAAGTGACATCTGATGCATTTGCCATGTCATCTTCAAGACTTTTTTTTATTTAAAAAAACGGTGCATAGAAAATTATGCAAATGGTGATTGAAAAATTACTCAAATGGTCATTCACCCTTCTTCTTTCTCAAGCTCCAATAATGGTAGAGGGACTAATCGAGTTATTTTTCAACTCAAATATTAACTTTCAATTCTTGCGATAAAACAAGCAATTGAGCATATCAAATCAAAACTCTCATAGTGAAAATTTCAAATATGCCTTTAAATCCATGGATTCATCATCGTAATACTTTGAAAAAATGAATATG
The DNA here is from genome assembly GCA_948099555.1 of Croton setiger. Taxonomy (NCBI): domain Eukaryota; kingdom Viridiplantae; phylum Streptophyta; class Magnoliopsida; order Malpighiales; family Euphorbiaceae; genus Croton; species Croton setiger. Next base: position 11,576 of record CANUEY010549203.1, read on the forward strand.
AAGTTTTGGGTCATTTTGACTTATGTACCTAACTTATTTCAAACTCAACTTCCCACCTACAGATTATAGAAAATACCTATACCAATTGAAAAATATCATTGAAATAAGTTGAATGGTGATTTTAGATTTAAAAATTCAAAACTAGAGCTAAAGTAGTGTAAAATGAGAAAAATAATAGTTTAGTAGTATAATAGGTCACATTGAAAAGATAAGTTGCCACTAGGAAATTTCCGCAAGCAATAGGATAGTTATGTATTTGAAATCTAAAATCACTGTAAAACTAATTTCAACGATATCTTTCAATTGGTATATGTATTTTCTATTATTAGAAAGGTTGAGATTGAAATAGGTCAAAATGACTTAAAATTTTATTTCCATTTTTTCAAGGTGTTACAATAGTATGACAATGGATTTGAAAGCATATTTGGAATCCTCATTGTGAGAGTTTTGATTTAGTATGCTTAAATTATATGTTTTATTGCAAGAATTGGAAATTATTTTTTAGATTGAAAAATTATCGATTGGTTCCTCTGACATTGTTGGAGCTTAATGAAAAAGAAGGGTGAGAGACCATTTAGGTAATTTTTTAACCAATTAATTTTCTAGAGACCGTTTTTGAAAAAAAAAAAAATCTTGAAGATGAAATGTCAATAGAATGAGAGGTTACTTTTAAAAATGCACAGTTCATCACATTAAAATTTTTATGAATTTTAAGATTATGCTTGACTAAAATTCTTAAAATAACAGAATTTTATTTTTATAAAAAAACTAATTTTACTATTTTTCAATTTAATCTAAATATTACTCATTAATAAATTTATTGGAACATTCTAGCTATTACTATTATTATCCTACTAGTAAAAGAGAGGCACTCACATGACCATCTGCTCTCTAGCAATCCTTACAGTCCGAAATTCAAATATCCCCAAATCTCGACCGTTAAATTCAAATTTACTCTCTTCCCCCCAAAAAATTCGAATTCAAATTCTCTACCGTTACCCTTCGACCATCTCTTGCTTTCTTTGCTTTATTGCCTTCATTTCCTCTCAATCTTTGGGACTTAGTAAGTAGACAGACACCAACTCTGTGTCTTTTCTCTGTTGCTAAAGAAACCCTAACTTTCTCTCCCTAAAAAGCCCCAAAAATCAAAGCCCTAACTGTTCTTCGTATTTCCTTTCAAATCCATAGAAGAAATCTGTAATTTCTCTTTCCTTAAGCCCTAATTTTATAGATCTCTGGCTGAAATTTCACGATCAAAATGGCAGAGAGCATGACGGTGCCGTTAACTACCAGCAACAATGCGAATGTCGGTGGCGGGCAGAAAAAGACGATCGAAGAAATGTACCAGAAGAAGAGCCAGTTGGAGCATATCCTGCTCCGACCTGACACCTACGTCGGGTCAATCGAGAAACATACCCAAACTCTTTGGGTTTACGAGAATGACAAGATGGTGAATCGTAATGTTACTTACGTACCAGGTCTGTACAAGATCTTTGATGAAATATTGGTCAATGCCGCTGATAACAAGCAGAGAGATCCGACTATGGATTCTCTGAAGGTGGTGATTGATGTAGAAAACAATTTGATAAGTGTTTACAACAATGGAGATGGAGTTCCAGTGGAGATTCATAAAGAGGAAGGTGTTTATGTACCAGAACTGATATTTGGGCACTTGTTGACTAGTAGCAATTATGATGATACAGAGAAGAAGACTACTGGAGGAAGAAATGGTTATGGAGCTAAGCTTACAAACATTTTCTCCTCTGAATTTATTATTGAGACCGCTGATGGAAAGCGCCAAAAGAAGTATAAGCAGGTAATTTGAATTTTGAAGTTTTGTATGCGCTGATTTTGTTAATTATTGGTTAGTTTATGTTGAAGAACTTTTTCGATTTAGAATTTTTTTTTTTAATGGAATGAATATCTAGCTTTAGTTCTTCGTTTGGTTTAGCTCTTGAAGAAATGTTTTGGTATCTGTGATTTGTTTTGTTTTCTTGAGTAATATGTGCTATTAATTTAGGTTTCCTTCTGCTTCATTTAAGCTACATGAATTGGTTTGGCTGATTGATTCTGTTGATTTTTTAAGGTTTTCTCCAACAACATGGGGAAGAAATCTATACCAAGTATTACAAAGTGTAAGGCTGCAGAGAACTGGACTAAAGTTTCATTTAAGCCTGACTTGGCGAAATTTAACATGGATGTACTTGAAGATGATGTTGTTGCTCTGATGAAAAAGCGAGTGTTTGACATGGCTGGCTGCCTTGGAAAAACTGTGAAGGTTGAACTCAATGGGGTTAAAGTACCTATTAAATCGTTCCAGGATTATGTTAAATTGTATCTAGATTCTGGTTCAGAAGGTGGATCAGATGCTCCTAAAAGGTTGGTTCTATGATCTAATTGTTTAATTTTATATAT
>CANUEY010549321.1:0-10184 GCA_948099555.1 Croton setiger
TATATATATATATATATATATATATATTATTACACATCACACATCATTTACTATAATTTACAATAGTTTTCGCATGTTCTACTTTATACTTCTAGCATATACATCTATAAAAAAAATATTTTACAATGTCATACTGATACATTATTCAATATAAATCTATTAAAAACAACTATAAATTTGGATGCAACAAGAAGGAAGACACCATATGCTTCAGTTGACCGATTTGTGAAAATTGAGTGTGAAGTGCTACACTTCACGCTGGACCTAATCTATCAGTTGCAATCAAGAACCTAGAATATAAATTGCGATTTTGATGAGTCACATACTCAACAAGTATAATGTACTATAAATTATGTCTACAATATCAATAATTTCATAACAATAATTAATAAAATCAAGTCAAGTATTGCCCCGCGATTTCATATATCATACTGCTAGTATCAAGTTTATGTATGATCCGAATGTCTATTTGTAAAATCATATATTCACCTGTAGGTCCTGCTTGTAAAATCACATAATGACCCGTAGGTCCTGTCTATAAAATTTTGCAAATACAAGGTCAAGATGGCCACAAATTTCACATTAAATCCTGTATGAATGCTTTTGCATGACATCTATATAATCACATGTATCATCATTACAATTTCAATATAGTCAATTGATCAGAGTTATATACCGATGCAACAAACAATCAATATCTGAAGCAGTCAATTGATCAATATCTCAAAATAATGAATCATCCAACAAATCAATTAACACTCACAATTATCAGAATCACAAATAACAAATCATTTCAATTATCATTTCTAAAGTTTATACTTATCTCAAAATCAGAATTGTAAATCAAACCTTAGATCGTTTCTCTCACTTTATATTCGATGATCCTATATAATTTAATATAATTTTTAATTTCCTCATTTATATTCCATATGAAATGAAATGCATGATTTTATATTATTCTATTTTTATCATATTAATAATATTTTCCAGAATATTTTTATTTCATTTAAAATTCAACTACCGACATATATTTACTATATTTGAAATATTTAATAAAGTTATTCGTGTTTAAGATTAAACTCAATTTATCATATATTAATTGTATTTGACAATATTCATCATAATTTAGTTTAATTAATTGACCAATTAGTTCAATCTATAAAATAAAGAATTCAATTGCATAAGTTTTAAAGTTTTCAAAGGTTCAATTGAAGTCCAGCAATGAGTTCAGGGATCAATTTACAATATTTAGAATTTGATTAGTTGGAAAGATCTAATTGAAAGAAATTAAAAGTTCTGATGGACTGAATTGCAGGCGTTCCAAAACTTGAAAAACCAAATTATAATTTGCAGAAGTTAATAACCGGAGTGGCTAAATTGTAAAGAATTCAAAGTTTCCGAAAGGATATGCATAAATTTATAACTTTAGGAACCAATTTGTAATTTTACAAAATTCAAGTACTTTGAGGGAAAATTATCTCAAAACGCAGATTGTTTTGCCGTTTTAATCGTCTCCTACCTTGCGCCTCTTCAACTAGGGTGACTATTCACGTGAACACTAAAATCAAACCTTACGCATCCTTTCCTAATTTGGAGTAACCTTTTTTTTTTTTAAAGTATCACATGGTAAAATCGTAGATGAATAATTGTTGATGAGTTATTCTAGAATTGGAATTTTTTTTTCTTTTTATTTGTAAGAAGAAGAATTGGTTCCAAACAAACTGGTTTGAACTCCACTGAAAATTTAAGTTGGGATCAAATTTTAGATTATTAAACTGTGAGTGTCATTTATTAAGCTACATGGCGAGTAAAGGTGGTCACGGGCCGAGCTGGGCCGGTTTCAGGACGCGGCCTGTCGGACCACGGTTTGAAGAGAGATGAACCGAAACTGGCCCGGCGCGGTTCGAGAGCCGGTTAACTGGCGGTTCACCCTTTTTTTTTTTAAATTTAACGATTAACCGGCGGTTCAATTCACCGGTTCGAACGGTTCGACAATGGTTCACGGTTCGTAACGGTTACCGTTCGAAAAATGTTGAACCGGAACAGGCCCGCCGACCGGATCCAGTCACGGTTCGACCGGTTCCAGTTCAATGGCAGGCCGGTCCGAGCTTTTGGCGGGCTGGGCCAGGCAAGCCGAACGGGCCAACCCGGCCCATGGCCACCACTAAGTGGCATAATGCTAAATACAACTCACCTTGGACCGTAGGTCTTGTGCTCAATCCCCTCCGATCCTCCCCACCTATACTAAAAATAAATGCTGTTCACATATCTGCTAAGTGAGGTGAGATGAATCAAATTATCAGAACTGAATGAGAAAAATTACTCTAAATTGGAATTTTGGAGCAATCTCTTTTTGTGAATTAATGTAAACTAACAAAATTTGTAAAAGTAAAAGTACGTAACAAAATTAAAAGTCAATTTTTCAATTGAATAAATTTGAAGCAAATAATAATATATTGTGCATAAAATAATGAATAAGAATTTCTGCAGGTATACTACATAGTCCAGTGACCAAAAGAAGAGGTAAAGAATAAACTTATTATGTACATTCGATTTTACAAATTCTGAATAATTAACCAACATGAACACGTATACAAACAAAAAGAAAATATAGTTTGGAATAACATACATATACTTTACAGTTTACAGGAGAGCCTTTTCTCACCCACTCAAAGAAGGTCCAAAATACATGCAGATGGGAGGATTGATCCTGAATATAGACAGTATTGCCGACGGTATCGTCCATATCCCGTCCCCACAAATTAAACCTGAAGCCACTGCCCCAGCATAATCTTCTGCATCCTTTCGATTAATTCTCTCCCAGATGAACAATATGACCGTTCCAACGAACATGTCAACTGCAAAATAAGCTCCGATATAAAACGGGATTGCTACAGCCATTGGAATAGGAATAAATTGCGAGATCTTCGTAGGAGTCACATCCCTTAGAAGATTTATTACCACAGCAGCTATAAAGAACCCACAACACATGGCCAGGCAATGCTTGGGCAGCTCAGAGAAGCCTTCCACCCCCAATATAGCCATCTCCCTGAATATCACAGCATATGGAGCTTTGTATGGACCATCAGGTGCTCCAATATCAAAGGCACTCCAAAACAGCCAAAATGTCAATGGAGCTATAACACAACCCATGGCAGTACCTATCAACTGGCTCACAAACATAGACTTGGCGGATGATAGCGTAAGGTAGCCAGTCTTGAAATCCTGCATTAGATCGGCTGCAGTGGAGACGATCGACATCATCACCCCGCAAGCTCCCAATCCAGCTACAACCCCGCCATTACTTCCAACTGCAGAAGCAAATATGAAAAGACCAATCTTTCCATAAGTTGATGCCAAACTCCAGTCTGTTAGCCCAGTTCCATAGGAGTTGCAAAAGGCAAGGGCAGGAGCAATAACATATGAGCTGAGAACCAAATACCACTTGAGGGGTGGAAAAATGATTGGAACAGTTGCTGTTGATATTGCAGCTAATCCCACATACCCAGAAACTGCAAACCAGGAGGGTATCCTGTCTTTCAAAAATACCTCATCTCGTTTTCTCTCTTCCAATTGAAACTCGGAAGGCTCTTTATCTATTGAATGACAAAAAAGAAACCATTAATGCAAAGGAAAATCAGAGTTCCTTTGAATCAAGAACTAGGTATAATTGAACAGAATCTCCAATAATTCTCATGGAAGTGACAGTAACTTATACTTATGAGCTTGAGTTAGTTTGAGTTTCATTCAGGAAGGAAAAATTCTAACCTCCAGAGAAAGTCAATTTCTTGATATTGAAAATCCCTTGACTTGCTTAAACTAGCTCTAAATTTGAATATATGAACAATAACTATGCTTTTCGTCATTTGAAGGAAGAAATTAACAAACTCCAAATTGGCTGTGTTATAAACATACAATACTTCACCAATGTCAAGAGTCACAGATGATGCAAAAGATGAAATCAGTTTTCCAACAGTTTAAAATCCTTTTTGAGTTACTGCCAAAGCTTAAAGTTTAATGATTAGCTATTGTTAAAACAATATTTCAATATGCATAAGATATATTCATTTATTTTCCAAAAGTTTTAAGCAGCAGCTAACACTAAATCGAGATACATAACAGCTAAAAGCACAAGACACCAAATCTCACCTTGATCCTCTCTGACAACAGGAAGTTGAATATCTTTGGTGCTTTTATTGCACATTTCCTTAACCGTAATAGCAATTATCTTGATCAAATTATATAGGCCATCCCCAAGTATAAGAGAAATGGCTATAAAGACCTACACTCAAAGCAACAGTTCAGAGAAAGAAAAGTCTTAACAAACAATCGAAAATAATTTCACCAAAAAAGCATGCATTCATTGCAACAGTAACTGAACTGCACTAGAATAAATTATTTCACTGCAATTCCAATGAAGAACCACATTTTGGGAATGGGGAGGATAAAGACAATAAGGGGTGGGATTGCGTAATCTATAATATTTTCAAGCAATTTACTGATTACAAATGGTGAACCCAAATTTTATGATTTTGGCAGGTGGGTACATATGCCATTCAGCTCAAACCCGTCTTTTTTAATATTACAGTGTGTTGTGCTCTACAGAAAGACACAAAGCTAATGGCTTATCTATGTAGCTTACATATGTGAACCGCAGGACAGGCAGATACAAAAAGCCAAAAGAGGACAAAACTTGCAGTTAGATATTGCCATAAAATACTGATGTAGCACTATACCTTATATCCGTAAAGACCCTTAAAATCATTACTACCCAGATCAGCTGGATACCAGTCCCCAGAATGTTGGGATATGAAGGGCCATAAAAAGCCCCATGAAATGATAGCCCCAAGAAGCACTGAGGTGTTGACTATGTGAGGGCAAATAAGACCACATCCAACATATGTCGGACTGAAGTCAAAATAAAACCTGCAGGAAGAGTGAGAATCATGTCAGCTAATAAGTTCATGAAGAATCAGAATTTTTATCAAAATTCAAGTATGCTACATATTAAAATTGCTAAATGTTATAAGAAAAGTTGCTTGCCATCTAACAGAGATTGCCAGAGGCACAGTTCAGACACAAGGAAAAAAAAATATATAAGCTGTAAAAAGGACCTACATCTAATATACAGAAACGTATCTTGTGATGTCTCATTCATTCATTTGAAACTTATGATTTCCGTGTACCAACATGAAAAAGCATGAATCAGACAACAGCTCGAAACAAAACTCTTAGTTTCATAATTTAAAAACTAACATTAGAAGCTTACGTGTTCTTGAATAATGTCAAACCAAAACTGGGAAAATTATCAAATCCACATGAATCTCCAACGCCACTGAAGAACCACTTAAAGCAGCTCCAAGCTAAACTTATGCTCAAGTACTTTCCAAGACATGTGACTTGTTTCCTGTAAAAATTTGATACAAAGATGATATTTAAAAAAAAAAAAAAAAGAAAAAAGAAAAAATTATCCCCTTGTTTAAATTTGAAGATGCTGAAATTAGCTGGACTATCAAACTACTAGACAACATTTATCAGTATAGAAAAAAGGTCCCAATTTTCTTTGCAGTCATTCAACTTGGTCTCAATATTCCTGACTGACATAATTTTTCACTAATATTCTCCAGTAATTTATAAAAATGCAAAGTTTGATGCATGGTTACCTACATCTTTTCCTTTAAAAGTAAATATGAAGCAAGTTCAGATTAAACAAAATGAGCATCAAGTCAGTAATCTTATAGATACACAGAATAAGAAGTGGAAGAGCAACTTGTTACATAAATATTCACAACTGCAGATGCTAACAACATTCCGTAAATCCCAACTTCCCAAAATCTTATTTATGACAAGCTCATATGGAATTTCAATGAAAATGGAGTAAGGATATAAAGGTGCCTTCAAGCTAAAAAGCTAATTAATACTAATATTACAGCCTTGTCTGTGCTTAACCAGGGAGGGTGGAATGATATATGGGATTGGAAACACCAGAAGTTACAAGTTTTCTCATGGAAGATGCTCCGCAATATACTTCCAGTTGGCAGTAGTAACCTTAAGATCAGATGTGGGAATGATGAAATGGTGTTACATCTATTCGTTCATTTTGCTAGAAAGTTGTGGTTCAGTTCAGTAGTCCATTGTAGCTCAGAACAGATGCTATCCAGGGTACCACTATCTTAGAAAATTGGAAAACTCTTACAATGTTACTCAAGCAGTCTGCTCTTGGTTCTAAACCTTGAATGATTGCTGTTCATAGTTTATGGCAATTCTGGAAGGATAGAAGAATATGATTTGTAAGGGGAAACACTCTTCTCCAACTGAGATTGTAGCTAAAGCCTCTCTTACCAAGAGGAATACAATGAATGCAGTTAATTTGACAGTTAATCAAAACAAAGAACCCATTGACAGACAGCAAATTGCTTCTTTATGGCTACACCCACCCCCCAACGTACTAAAGATAAATGTTGATGCTGCAGTAGTAGCAGTAACTAGAGACATTTCTGGGAGGATAATATTCTGGAATGTTAAACAGATAAAATTCATTACTAATCCTCAAGTGCTGGAAGCATTAGCTTTCAGAGAAGCCGTTCCTTTGGCTACTGCAAGAAGATGCAATGCAGCAATAGTTGGACATGATGCTAAAGAAATTGTGGAAGCCATCAACAATAAACAGGAACCTTCATGCATGAATGCAAACATAATTGAAGATATTTCCAAGGCCCTAAATAATTTCCAAGGTATTTCTTTTTTGTTTGTTCCAAGGATTGTAATAGACTAGTTCATAACCTTGCTAGACAGGTTCTTTCATTAGGTTTCTGTTTGAACTTCAAAGCCCAAGTACTTTGAATGCCTCTCTATTGTAATAATTACTCATTAATAATATGTATCTTTCAATTAAATACAGCAGAACCATATCAAAAAGATGAAAAGGGAAGAACTTACGATGCGAGCTCAGCGCCAGTGTTTGTGTGGAAGCTATTTATCAACATTGCCGTGGCTGTCCCACTGGGATATGTAAGCTGATAATCCATCACCATAACCTATCATTCCATTTCACATTAAATCCCAATTAGCTAATTTAGAATATGAGCATATGAATTATGTACTACAAAATACAATGCCTAGAAAGCCCAAATCTATTTGCATAACCGATCACCTTGCGTAGGGGAACAAGACTAAAAAGCCCGAAAAAACTGACAACGAACAGAAACCCTATCATCCATCCCAAACCAGGGTTCTTAATATCTTGTGCCCTGTTACCAGGATAATCAGCTCCAATCAATTTATAAGTTTTTTCATCCATTGCAAGCAAGTACGACCCGAATCCTCCTGTCAAAAATTGAGAATTCCAACAAAATCAAACAAAGAAAGACACAATTGTTACCAATAAACAAGCAATTCGAGAAATTACCGCTGAAGGCGAGGCCATAGCAAGCAACAACACATGTCTGGATAACAGTATTCTCCTGTTTGGTGAAGGGAGCAACATTAAGCCCAAAATTGGATAAGAAACCAACCCAGGACTTGATGAAGAAGAAGCCAAGCAAACCAGCAGCGACATTCAAGGAAGGGATGATACCGACGGTGAGATTGAGTTTGTGAGTGATGATACAGAAAAGGGTACCCAACAAGGCGCTGACTAACAGTCCTCTTATCGTGATCTGATCCTTCCATTGGGGAATTGTTTCGGAATCAACGGCTTTAGATTTAGAAGAATCAGGATACAACAGGGCCTCTGATATCTCTGTCCCCATCGTGCGGGCAAGTAAAAGATTCTTGAACAAGAAGAAGATAAAGTGGAAATGAATCTGTGATTGTGATTATGTACGGGAAGGACTGGTAAAATAAAATTAAAAAATGGAATAGGTAGCTAAGCTAAGGTCGAATAGGAACAAGCCACGTGGTTTTTCTTCATGGGCTGAAATAGGCGGTGATTGCTATGCCTCGAGATTGAAATTGATGACGATGATGGTAAGGTATGAGAAGAACAGATTCAGAAATCAATCAAGAATGGAATGATTGAGATTCAATCCTTCCGTAAGATGTTTATTGGAATTTGGAAAGGACTGTCATGCGGGTGTGGAAAACTATTCCCGCTCTTTCTCTCTTCCAATGCAGTTTATTGGAATTTGTTCCGCAACAGTTTATTTCGATAATGTTTCCAGTTTTGACGCTAAAAATAGATTTTGAATAAAGTGTTTAAGTAGTATTCTAGGATGCGTGGGAGTCCGGTTCAGAACAACGGTTCTATTCTATGTATTCTAGGATGCCTGCGAGTCCGGTTCAGAACAACGGTTCTATGTAATCATATTTTCCAGCATCAATTATTTTCCCCAGACCATATCATCTGTTCTAGTTTTAGTATGAATTCTAATTTTTCAATTCCAATTCTGTTATTGATTCTTTAGTTACCAATCTTTAATTTCGGTTAGATTCTTATTGTATAATTTTTAATCAAAATAAATATTATACTTAAATTATTACTAATTTAACAACTAAATTAACTTAAACTTGCAAAATAATAATAAATTTTAATAACTCTAAATATTTCATAACAAATAAAAATACATTCAAACTTCATGATTCAATCAAATAATAATTTTTAAAATTTCCTTCAAATTTCAGGTACGGTTTCGATTAACTTTTTTCAATACCAGAACAATTTTTCGCTTGTTACAATATCAATTCCGTACAATAATCGACTCAGGACCAATCCCTAGAAACTATGCACAATTGTAGCTAGTTTGGTAAACTGCTACTAGAAATAAGTAGGAAAAATATGAAATATATCCCCTTTTTATAGGCGGAAGTCAGAATATACATTTTTATATTTTTCTAATTCATTGCAACTTTAAGTTTAAAAGGGTCATTTTTATTGTTTTAACTAATTATTAGCCTTGCGATATGCGGTTTTTACTTTTTTTTTTTAATTTTAATTAGTGTTGGAACTGCATTGTTTCGAGATTGTTATGTATTTATTAAATTTTTAAATGTTTTATTTTTATATTACGTGTTTTTTTAAAAGTGTTATTTGTTATATATTGAGTCAACATTTATTAAGTATGTAATGTGTGTGTCTATTTTAAAGAAAGAAAAAATAGATATGATATGCGTCTATATTTTATTGTATTTCAATTGTATAATGAAATGAAACTTTAAAACTTTTAAATTAAAATAAAAAATAAACATTAAATTATTTGTATTAATTTAACTTTTAAATAATTATGCAATAATTATTATTATTCATTCCTAATAGTTGAATAAGAGTAATATTGAAAGAACAGTCGGGCAGTTTTGGACATTTTAGGAGCTCTCAGCAAAAATTAAAATATGAGTTTTTAAAGAACAATAGTGTGTTTTATGGAGCAAAATATTTTTGTTCAAAGGAAAAAACTAGTCCACTTATATGAACAAATTTTGAGTATCTAATTTTTAATACAAGTCAAATTTGAGATACTTCAATTCGAGACTCAAATAATTCAATTAGAAATTTTTTATTTTGAAAAAAATGTCAAAATAGCAACATATTACCAAAATTTGTTATTTCTCCGAATTTAATAGAGAATTGAAAAAAAAAAATTTATTGAAAATATATAATAGAACATAAATGAAAGATAAGATTGTATTTTTTTTTTTAAGAGTGAAGGTATGACATCCTTAACCGAAATCATACGTCATGCATGTCGTCATTATAGGCATAATGCATTTTTATAGTTTAATTGCATAACCATTTATTTAGTAGATAAAAGTTAGCATGGTAAATAACCTACTAAGAAATTTATATATGAACATTTTAAAAATTGAATTGAAATCACATAATAATTAAATTTTTAGGACTCGTTATTTGTTGGTACAAGTAAATGAGGGAAACCACTAGAGTTTTTATTTGACGCGACCGTTTAAATTACGAAAGCGCAAATAATTTAAAGGGGCAAATATGAATTTAATAAAAAGAAGATAAATCGGTCTTCGAGTCAATAAACATTTTCACTTTGAAATTTGAGTTTTATAATGATATCGTAAACTTTGGTTCTACTGGTATTCTCGAGGTACCAAAATTGGTACCGGATGTCGATTGGACTATGAATATTTTAGGACCTAATAATAATAATAATGAAAACAATAATAATGATAATGATAATGATAATGATAATGATAATGATAATGATTATATATATATATATATA
>CANUEY010549486.1:0-54133 GCA_948099555.1 Croton setiger
GTTAACGGCAAATCTAACGGGATTATTACCTTAGGGTATTTTAGTCAATCCATTAAAATATGTGCTATTTTTTTAATTTTTAAAAATTTGTGCTATTTGGTTTTTTTCAATGAAATAATATGCTATTTCATATAAATACCCAAAATATATTATACAGAGATGTTGTAAAAAGAAATTGAGTTAAAATACTATTTACACATACATAGTTGACTAAGAAAAATGAGAGGGAATGAAAATTGAATAGGGTCAGATGTCTAAAAAGGGTGACTTGTAAAGTTGAGTGTTCTATTAGGTTAAAAATTGTCAAGTTGAGGGGTAAATCTGTATATTAGGCGAATAATAAAACCATTTCTGTGTAGATTCGAAATAAAATTACTAATCTCATGGCATTATAGTAAGTTATAAAATATGCATGCATATTGAACAAAGTAACGAACTAACTAGCGAAAATGCAGCTAACATGAACACCTTTTACTATTATTTACAATGATAAACCATCGCTGATTGGATGATCTCCACCAAACCAAAAAAATCCAAACAGATCTTCAACTTTTCAAACAAATTAGTAATGTTTAATTTTTCTTTTTTTGTTAAGATCCAGAATGAGGGTTGTGGTGGAGATAATGACCGGAAGTCTATTTTACATTGATGTGGGCGAAGATGCTACGGTTGCAGATTTGAAGCGAGAAATAAGTGAGCAACAAAAGTTACCTCGAGACCGTCTGATCCTGTTTCTCAGTGTTGATAATACTGGTTCCGTAATTAATGAAGATGGAAAATCTCTGGTTGATTGCGGAATTCAACAAGAATCTCACATCTACCTATTCTTTAAACCCGTGGAGGGTGATCGTTCTACGGATTAATTTGTGAGCATTTGTACCCAGTGGCAAATCCAAAGGGAGGGATGGTGAGGCATGTACGCTATCGGCAATCGGCAAAAACCTTGTTACTTCATTGCCCAATGTCCTCGACTTCGCTGTCAATTCCCGACTGCAATGCTTCGGTTCTCTCCAAAGTTCAAGTCCTGCGTATGCCATTGTTTGTACTGATCCATTAGATATCTGTTGAAACTCGATCTGCGGGAGGTTAATTTTTCCCAATCTGTTGGGTAATGGGACGAATATGAATTTTAAAAAATACAATCCGCTACAGATTTGGGATGGAGGACGAGTTTTGGCATGCTAGCACCGGCCCGTCCTGCCCTGCGAGAGAGTATTACTGTAATTTCATTCATAATTCGTAATTAATTTGAAAATCCTAGGTAACTATGTTTTGCATCTTGCTTATGTGCTGCCTCGCTAACATTTGTATTTTATTTACTCTTGTTTTGTTTTACTTTTTTTTTTTTTCCAAAATATTTATGTCTAACATAATTTTTAAAATATTTTCTCACTTTGTTCTGCATTTAACTGGTGGTTAGTAGCACTTCTCAATATTCTCATAAATTAAAAAATTTTAACTCTAATTAATTATGCAGCATTATAATCATTTTGTATAATCTATAATATGAATTAGAATGTTATGGTACATATTATGCCTCCTTTCTACACAATATCCCGTTTCAAATCTGCGGCCTGCAGTAATGGCTTTACAACTCCATAGAGAATTTATATTACTGTAAATATTAAATTTTTTTCACTCTAGTCCAAGTTAGTCAACACAATCATGCAGCAGAGTAATTTTTCAAGATCGGCATCCTGAGCAAGAAATTGATGCAGGAAATAGAAGAAATCAGAGGGAATCGAGCCAAATTGAACTGGGTCAGGAAACTGCCTCAGACTATCAAGCCATCCATGAAGATCCACCAAGTAGAGGTGGCCACGGGCCGGTTCCGGGCCGCGGTTTATGGGTGGACTAAACCGTAACCGGCCCGTTGAATCCCCAGTTAACCACGGTTCGCCGGCGGGTCGGTTTACCGGCGGTTCGGAGACGGTTAATCGGCAATTCGAGAACAGTTCACAGTTTATAACGGTTACGGTTCGAAAGCGGGCCGGACCAATTTTTCCACGGGCCGAACCAGACGGGCCCAGCGGACCAACCCAGCCCATGGCCACCTCTACCACCAAGTCATGTATTTTTCTTGTTCTCCTATTTTGGCTCCAATTTGAGTTTTGATTTCATGGGGATTATAGTTTCATACAATTTCACCATCAGCAAACTTTCTGTTCAGACCACTACATAAATGGCGCTCCTGCTCCAGCTCTCATTCAATGCACATTCACCTATTAGAAACTCCAACTCTCCCATTCTCTTCTCCTTTGCACTTTTCCCTTTCTTTTTTTCAATAAAATAATTAATTTCCTTTAACAATTAGCTCAGTTGATTGTTACTGAGGAACTCTTGGTGCTCCGTAGATAACCCCTTTTAAATACATTAACTATATATTTTGTTTCAAAATTTTAGATGAAAGTATAAATAATTTATATTACAGTTATGATTATTTAATAAATTAAATTTTTATATTAGATCAACAGTGAGTAGAAAAAACATGTAACATATAAATTATAACTGTAATATTATTTTGAAAACTGGTTAAATTATTTTGAAAACTGGTTATATTAGGGTTAATAACATTAACAATCTGGGCAATAGAACAGGGTTTGTATTCTCACATCCAATGTAAAAAAAAAAAAACAATTAACACACAATTTTTAAATAATATAAATATTTTATTATTTTTTTACAGGCAATAACACTAATTTCCCAACTATAAGTGATGTCCAACCATCTATTAGAAAAAGAAATGATATCCAACAACCATCCTTAAGTGTCAACTGCTCGACACAGAATATTTTTAGTGAAGTCAAAACTTTAAAAAAAAAAATGAACTAAATTTAAATTTACAAAAAGATTTTCTCTAGCATTACCAAAATTTACTCTGAAAATATCGACATTCTTTCTTAACCCTTTTTTCATTACAAATTTTAATGATTACTAACTTACTTATATATTAATTAATGAAGAAATAGCATTAGAAATACAAAAAAAGTTATAATTATAATGAAATACCTAATATTTTAATATTATTTAGGCACATTAAGAAATGCTACGAAAATTAAGTTTATGTTTGCAGATGCATGGAGGGAATATAAGTATAATTAGAGTTTTGTTTTTTAATTTGCTAATATAAATGTGTAATTTGATAATAATTACACTATTCACTATACAGCATGAAGTAACTTACCAAATTAACCATACATTTATATGATAGAGAGAAACCAACATTGTACATTTGACTTACTATATCACATTATTGTATTCAACTATGAACTAAGCATTTTCAAGTTTCAGCTTAATTATGTATTTTTTTAAATAAGCTCGGCGTGGTAACCATGTATTTGCATAAGAAAGCCAATAGTCAATTTTTAAATTATTTTATACATTGACCTAAGAATGAAAAAATATTAAAATAATTCCTTTTCAAAGTTGAGCTTAACTATAAATGCTGTTTATTCTCCAACACCATGCCTCACAGATATCAGCACCAAAACAATGGCAATCCAAAAGCTTCTGCTTTCTCAACTAATTGTTCTTTTCATTAGTACCACTAATGCCCAATTATTAAACTTAAATCTTGGGTTAGGGATAGGTTTAACCCCAACTACTTCTTACCAAGGATTACAGCTTGGTTTCTATAACAAAACATGCCCCAATGCTGAGCTTATTGTCTACGACGTCGTTCAGCGATTTATTTCCAGCGATCCAACACTTGCTGCTCCTTTACTACGATTACATTTTCATGATTGTTTTGTTCGGGTAATTTTTTTTATTCTTTTTAATACGTTACAAATATTTTATCTTTAAGTACATACTAATTTATATTTATAATCACAATGTTTAGTCACCTTTTATTTTCTGAATATTAATATTTTTTTTTCCTTTGCAGGGATGTGATGGTTCTGTGCTATTAAATTCTACGAGCACAAACCAAGCTGAAAAAGATGCGGTCCCAAACCAAACATTGAGAGGTTTCAATGTAATTGATGCTATAAAATCTGAAATCGAAGCAAAATGTCCTGGGACTGTTTCTTGTGCTGATATTGTAGCTTTGGCTGCTCGAGATTCGGTTCAAATGGTACTTACTAAGTAATTTCAATATTTCTTAATTAATTACTTAAAATGTCGCTAAAGAATTTGCTAATGTATATGTACATGTCTTACTTTTTTTTTCAGATTGGAGGGCCATCTTGGTATGTTCCTACTGGACGTAGAGATGGAAGAGTGTCTATTGCTTCTGAGGCTTTAGCTCAATTACCATCTCCTTTTGCTAATATATCTCGACTCAAACAAACTTTTGCAGCCAAAGGGTTAGATGTGAAGGACCTAGTCGTCTTATCAGGTAACTTTTATATCTGCAAAATTAACATAATAACATGTGCGACAGTTTTTAAAGTAGCTTTTATCCGTTTGTAAGAGATTTGTCCTTTAACATTTTGTATTTTACAATCAGTTAACAGCAGTTCAAACAACTAGTATTTGAAGGTATTGAAATTTGAATTTGTATATTTACTTGTGCAGGAGCACACACTATTGGAATTGGACATTGCTTTGTAATCGCAAATAGACTATACAATTTCAGCGGGAGAGGCGATACTGACCCTTCATTGGACCCAACATACGCAGCAACGTTGAAGACGAAATGTAAGCCAGGAGACACAAGCAGTGTAGTTGAAATGGATCCTGGAAGCTCCAGAATATTTGACAATAATTATTACAAGGTTGTAAATACAAAGAGAGGGCTTTTCCAATCTGATGCTGCTCTTCTGAATGATATTACAACCAGAACATATGTACTGCTTCAATCATTCACAACTGGTACTTTTAAACAAGATTTTTCCAGTTCTATGCTCAAAATGGGTGGTATTGGTGTCCTTACAGGCACACAAGGTGAAATCAGGAAACAGTGCGCTCTTGTTAATTAATTAATGTTCTTTATATCTTCTTTTTTTTTCGGTGTGTGTTTTTTGGTGAGTGTATTATACAGTATTACGTAATTTTGTTTTGGTTTATTTTGCCAATTTGTAACACAAGTTGTCCCTAAATATAAATTAATGTGTAATTTTGGCGTTTTGTTACAACGCATGGTTTGGTTGAAATGAAAGGATCTTGATTTGAAATTGTCTTCTTTTCTTCCAATCCAAAAGTTCAGTTCATCCTTTAACAATTGATCAATTACAAGAATAACATTATCTATACAAATTAGAATCTAGAATTACCCTTTTGGCCTTTTCCCCAAAAAAAAAAAAGAAAAAAAAAGGGATATAGATGACCAATTATATTTCCTAAAACTTATTTTTCAGGAATTTTATGGGAATAGAATAAAGGTAGGAACCAGCAAGCTACTATTTTTTTTTTTTTTTTGGAACTATACACTCATAATTTTTTTATTTTTTTATTTTTAATTTTACATGCATTTTGGGGGATCAACTGAGAACAATTCTTTTCAGAATTTCATCCCGTTCTTGAACGCTAACCATAGACACCGAGTAATACAAATTCGGTAATTGTAGAGGCGCATTAAAGGGAAACCCTCAAATTTCAATTTTCTCCATTTGCAATACATGCAAAGATCAAACATGAACCTTATTTAAGGTTCTAGCACCTCATCTTGCTAGGTCAACTATAAAAGTTCAATTCTTTGTTTTCAAGTTTTTGCACTTCTAGAACTTTTGAATGTATCTTTTTAACGAGTTAGTTTCGAAAGTTTACTGATACGCTCTGTAGCTATAAACAAAGCCTTTGCAGATATAATCTTAAGCTATTTGAAGATTTCAAAGTTGTTACCTCACCTTAGATTCTTCCTTCTCTGCATATGCAATCATAGATGAGAAAAATAATAATTTTAGATGTCTCTAGTCTTACCCTGACCACTTTCTCTCACATTAGCCAACAATTCCTCCATTACTCGACATATCTATTATGAGCATTACTAAGAGGACTGAACCTACCCTTAACAACTAGAAATAATTTAAAGCACTCAATTAAGACCATATATAGTAAGTGTCCTTCTACAATGGGATTGTTCTGATTATGATTTTTAACTGTTCTGTAGCAGGAAAAAGTAATTCATAGTCTAAATGAAAGTAACATGTTCATTAGCATTTTGTCATAATTCTATTAATATTTGGAAAATAACTAATAAATATAATCCAAGAGAGACTTGAGAATTATTATGGATAAAATAAAAAACAAGACGCTACTTTGAGACGGAAATGGGAATAATATTCTCCTTGAAGGTTTTTAGAATTTACAAAAAATATTTTAATTCAAAATCCCCTGAAACCAATTTTCACCACTAAATTCTGTTTTAACGAAAATAAAGGACACAGCAACATCATTGCCAATCAAGACATAGCATGTGAGAGTTTAAACCTTAAGAACATCTATAACAAGAAAATAGTTAGCTACTTACTCAAGAAATTCTGCAAAATACCATTCAGAAGTATTTTAACTCCTCACATCGATAACTGACTGCTAATCTTCAGATGATTTATTTCCTTTGATGAACATTCCCACCGATTTATACCAACGCAAAAGACTCCGATTATCTTTCACATAAAGCCATGCTTGAAGAAATTTAAAGAGCTCCTCATTCACACCCCTTTCTTCAATGTAATTGTGGAGTGCATCCCTCATCTCTTCATCAAGTTCCCTGTCAATCAACAATAAATCAATTAAATTCAACCCTAATTACACTTTCACAAAAGGTTAGTTCCAAGTAAATCATATTATGAAATGAATTGAATTTTTTTTTTATTTCAAAATGAACATTTCCGATTCAACAGCAAACACATTACAGACCCATTTAGACTGCATGCTGCAATATAATTAAGTCACAATATTTTCATGCAGCAGTTCCCCAAAAAATTACTGACAATTTCACATATAATTCCACCTCCATTCACTTCATACAGGCAAACTTTCCTTTTTTGGTTTTTATTATATAAAAGCAAACTTGTTTCATTTAGTAATCTTGGAAAGCATTTCAAGTTAAAAAGTTTATTTAAACTTTGATTTAAATGAGTATGCACATAATACTAGGAGATTTATTGTGGGCATATTATGAAAACAATGAAATTTAACTGCTTTCTTAAGCTTTGTGAAAATTAGTTGTGACCATATAAAGTGAAGTGAGGGAATATTTGACATTTCAAACATTACAGACAGCAATATAACTTCAAACCATAGTTGCTTGAAGTTCTTCTAGGGCACACATTTGTCTTTCCCTAACTTTGAAATTTCACAAATGAGTACCTAAAATTCACAAGTTGGAGACTTGTGCAAGTGATAATAAATTTGTTTTAAACAAACGAGGAATTAGTTTTGTAGAGCCCATAGAAAAAGTAAATAGTTGTTTCCCTCTCTCCTCTGCGGGTCAACTAACAGAATGTCCATCTTCTTCTAATGAAAGAGATACAATAACCAGAAAATTCTTACATTCATTTCTCTAATCCTCTTACATTTATATCTAGACTAGATTTCCTCCTGCTTCATACCATAAAACCTC
The DNA here is from genome assembly GCA_948099555.1 of Croton setiger. Lineage (NCBI taxonomy): Eukaryota > Viridiplantae > Streptophyta > Magnoliopsida > Malpighiales > Euphorbiaceae > Croton > Croton setiger. The sequence goes on from CANUEY010549486.1 coordinate 7,508, forward strand.
CATACATGTAATATCTAAACAACCCTAACTGATAAATTTATTAACCCTTTTCAGCTACATACATCCAACGCAAAGCATGTATTTAACAGAAAAGTAATGATGCAGGTTCATCTCCAAGCTTGTTTCTTAGACTTAAAGAAGTCAATATTTTATGATCCTAGTTACAAGTTTTTAGGATTTCAATACCACAACATAAGTGTATAAGGTTCTTTGACTAAGGATCCCAACCCCAAGGGCTATCTTTTGGATTTAGCTCTCACATGGTTCAAATCATAATATCAAAACAACCGCCACTATCCAAAATTAACCCCAGAACCCTACTAACTGTTGATGAGGATTTCAACTTGACATTATTAAGCCAATTAGTAATCATATTAATAGTAATATTAAAAATAGTTGAGATAAGGTCAATAACATATTAACATAATAAAAAAAATGTTTGGCAAGAATACCCTATTCATATATTTTCATTTTCTTACAGGCGGGTTAAAAAAATGAATGATATGCAATGAAGATTACCAATTAAAGGGTGGGGGTGCTGGACTAAGAGCAATGTTGATTTCTAAAGTTTTATTATTAAAATGAAAAACCAGTGCAAAATAGAACAGTGCGAGATCAAGCACATTATAACATAGAAATAGAAACAATTGTTTGGGATGAATCAAATACATTGTGCTCTTACTAATATTACGATGGTTAAAATACAAGAAGAATACTTAAATCACTTTCTACCCTTCCTCCAATGGCCAATCAGTAAACATCAAACAAACATTCAATTCCAATTATTTCCCAACTCAATTTTTCTACTTCCCAAGTTATACACTACATAGTAATTCAGTGGAATATAGGATTATACATTAACCTTTTAGGATCTCTTTTCCTCTCAATTTCAAAAACATAGACAATAAAAAATGAATAGACATGTTTTGCATAGGAAGGATTAAGTTTACTGTTCTCTTGTTACTCTGGTTTGTGCCCATGGCTTAGACCTTGAGCCATAGTTCTAAGACTCATTTGACCCTTGTGCCTTTAAAAATAGGTAACCACGCAGAAGCACATCAACCTTAAGATTTTGCTCCTTCATCTATGAGAATCTCAATCCACAAAAAACATTATGCAAAAGAAAAAGCTCATAAACAATATAGTAGGAACTTTGATGATGCCAACATATCACTACAATTTTATATTCTCATAGAAGTTCATTGCTGAGTATTGTTAGCCATTTGATAGCTTAGCAATTCATTAGCTTAAAATACATCAGAAGAAACAAACACTGCATGGAAGCTAATCTTGTTAGTCTGCTCATTCAAGTGTAAGAGTTTTGTGAAAAGTGAAACTCCACAAAAAAGGGAGCAGGTTTGTTAATAATCAAAATGCTATAGTCCAATTCTCTCTCAAAGCTATGACTGACTCGTAACCACAAAATTGGGCATTGTGGGGTCTAACTGCAGTCAAAGTGGGAACTACACTGGTGCCTTGTGGAAGTAGAATTTGGGAAAGGGATGCAACTCTATTCCACAGCAGGTGAATAAAGATAAACAATAGCAGGACACAACAAAAAATAGGATAGCGTCTATGCTGCATAGAACCGAAACATTACAGGTACTGTATAATTCTTCTGCAGAAAAAGATATGACTAGAAATTAATAGAACAATACGAATTTGACACCTTTTCAAGATCTATATTAGCCCTTTATACTCTCTTCAATTTTCATATTCTTTCTGAACTATTTCCACTAGTTCAAGACAAAGCTGAACATCAAGACATAGCCATGATTTGACCTCTGCAATAGACCCAGGTTTGATCCCCCTCCCCTACTAAAAAAAAAGGAGGCTTAAACGCTAGAACTTTAGAACTCTCTACAGTGCTGCTTCACTTTTAGAGTTTCAATAGCTTTATTTCCCATGATAAAAGAAGTCAATTTTATTATCATGTACATTACTGAATCAAATAATTCATTGGAAACAATTACTAAAATTAGCCAACTATTCGATAATATAACAAGAATAAAACTCACCCGAAAAGAGGGCCATTGTACGTAGTTGGAGACTCCGGATTATCAGCCTTTTGTCTCAATGAAACAGAACGAATGCCAATGGCTTCTTTATATAGCTCACATAGGAAATGCAAAGACTTTTTCTGTCCAGGCTTTGATACATCCACATGAATGAACAACTGATCTACATCGTCATCATCATCCTCCACCAAGACCAACCGCATCACAGAAATGTTAATTTCCTCGTTGCCAAATGTTCTAGTGAGAACCGGGCCATTCCCATCTAGTGCACCTTTTAGTATTGTGAATTCTGCTGGAGGGCTCACTTTCTACAACGCATAAGAAACATATAAATTTACTTTTAACCATAACGCATAGTAATTATAATCCAAGAAAACTAGATACGTTCCTAATAAACCTTCATTATATGGAAAACGCTGAAACTCTGAATATCCCTTTAAAACAATCGATAGTTGAAACATCCCATATAATATTCAACTATATATGCTCAAAGACAAATGTGCACAAAAATGTGTGACAAACCTGAGTTGCAAAAGAGGAAAATGTTTTCAACAGTTGTAAAAAATAAGGTATATATTATCAGACGAATCAATAAAAGATTAATCCAAATAGTGATATTCAACTAATTGTGAATGCATATTGGTAACGCTGTGAGCAGCAAAAAACATAATAGAGAGAAATAAAACCCTAGGGTTTTAGAGTAGCATAAAATGAGAGAGAGAGAGAAATTACATACAGGAGGAGGGTTCATCTTGGTGACTTCGACATAGTGATCTCTAAGAGAGCGGAGCAACATAGAGTCTACGATGCTAGACATGCCGGTGGTGGAGCGTCGGAGTGACATCCTCCGCCATAACGGTTGCCGCAGTGAGGAGTTGATCAATAGTTTTCGCCACATTGGGCTGTTGAAATGCGTTTCGGATCAACAAACCTAAAACTGATGGTGAACCAAATCTGTAGGTTCTCTGAAAGTGCAAACTGCTAGCCGAACCGATATAATTGAAAACCGATTACGAACCGGTTCGGTTCGGATGCTTTGACACTAAACCGTCAGTAGCAAAAGTCGCAAAACCAGTGAAGGACACTGCTGGCGTAAATATTTCAACATAAAAATATGTTCATTCATCTCTTACATAAAAGCAATCACAGGAACCATAAAGCATCTTCCAAACATCAAAATTGAAAACCAGAACACACTAAAAATTAAAATTAAAAGATTGAAATTAACTGGGTTTTGACATAAATACTTAACTAAATTTTAACATATTCTAAAAAAAAATCATATTTTTTGAAAATAATTTTTAAAATAATCACTCTTTAGTTATAAACATATTATAAACAATAATACACAAACAAAATGATTTAATAGTTAAAATATGACTCTTTATAATGCCGTGCAAAGAGTAGGCCCAATAACTCGTCGGAAGGAGGGAATTGGCAATGGATATGGTGAGTTGGTGGAGAGCGACCAATTTAGAGGGAAATAATTGATGAAGAAAGGATTAGGATTTAAGTTTAGCGTTTTGTCTCTCGTCAGCTACTTTTTTTTTTTTTTTTAACCAACCTGCTGTTATTAATTAGGTTTTGTCATTTTCTAAAATATAAAACGGCGTAGTATCTGCCTTTTTGGTTTGGTTTAGCGGTTTTGTTAGATTCACTAGCAAAGAAAATTGGAACTGACCACCAACTCATCAGTTCAGCTATATTACAAACGTGAATTGAACCAATCAGTTAACCGATATTTGATTCCGTTCGGTTTTTCATGTACAACCCTACATTGCAATTGTATAATATTTAGTCAATTAGTGTTCTTTGCATATTAACCAATATTTTTGAACTGAACCAAAGATCGAACTGACATAACAGACCGGTTTACAGAAAAACCAGTTTGGACCTATTCAGCCGAATTTTAAGACATCAAATTTTAAGCAGCCAGGGGAAAACAGCATTAACTGAATCAATCACCATCTTTGCATATTCTACTTGATCAAATATGAAATTCCTTCTTCTCAAATAATAGCTATTGAAAAATTGAGAGAATATTTGACATTGATGCAGTTTTAAACGTATTTTTAAAAATCATAATAAAACAAAAAGTGGAATCAGCACATCTGAAAAGTTTATAATGTACGGGACATGATGTAGGAGAACAAAATAAAATTAGTTGGTAGTAGCATTTACTTTTTAAATGATAGTGAAAGAGTCTCTCTCAATTCTATCATTGTCCGTAAAATAAAAGAAAAAAAAAAAAACCAGAAAATGTCTACATGAAATGAAAATACATAGAAACAGACTCCACAAAACAACAAACGAATTTATCAAATTAAATTGTCGCAATCATAGCAGGAAAATTAGAAACCGAAGACTTTTCTTGATTATGAAAAGAACAATATTTTAACGACCAGACTGGATACTTGAACATGAAACTAAAGGCTCACCGGAGCTGACCGACGGAGAAGGAACAGTATATACAGGAACAGGCATTTTTGCAGGAAGATTGGGCAATTCTGCTTCAAAATTAAGAACCTGAATAGCTTGTCTTATTGAAGGCCTCATGTTATAATCAGGATAAGCACACCATAATCCCACTATCAATAAACACTCAGCTTGTTTCTCATCAAAATCATGATCATCAAATCTCTCATCAACGCAAAATCTCAATTTCCCATTTTCATAATGATTCCAAATCCACTCCACCAAGTTCATTTCTGAACTTTTCCCAATTGGAACATTTGCTTTCTTTCCTGTAACAATTTCTAACACTACTACTCCAAAGCTATATACATCAGATTCTTTACTTGCTCTGCCTGTACATATATACTCTGGAGCTAAATAACCCAATGTTCCGGCTAACCCAGTTGTTTTAGGACCTAGCTCATGGTCCATAAGTTTGGCTAATCCGAAATCTCCAAGCTTGACATTGAAATTGAAATCTAGCATTATATTGCTTGATTTAATGTCTCTGTGAATTACACATTGCTCCCCTTCATCATGAAGATAAAGCAGAGCAGAACCTAATCCAAGAACTGCTCTGTATCTAACATTCCAATTTAGTGAATTCTTTTTTCTGAACAGATGAGTATCTAAACTTCCATTTGGCATAAACTCATAAACAAGAAGAAATTCACCATTTTCATGACACCAACCAATAAGTTGCACTAAATTTCTGTGCCTCAACATACTAATCACTCTTACCTCTGTTATATACTCTTTTTTCCCCTGTCTTGAATTGCTCGAAATTTTCTTCACTGCAATTGCCATATCTAAATCTATTAAATACCCTTTATAAACAGCATCAAATCCTCCTTCTCCTAACTTTCTTTCCCTGGAAAAGTTGTTTGTAGATGAAACAAGAGCAGCGTAGGAAAATTTTCTTGGAACTGCTACAGTTTCAAGATCTTCATTAATTGACGTCAAGTTCACAGTTTTTGTTGCCGCTTCTTTCCCCTTTGGCTTTCTTCTTTTCCGCAAAATCACAACTCCAAAAATCACTACAGCTATTAAAATACTGCATCCAGCTACTGATATCCCAATTACTAATCCTTTCTTCTTGGAGCTTTGTTGATTTGCTTCTTTCATCTCCAAGCTTGAATTGAAATGCCATGACTGAAGAACATGTCTTTCAATTAAATTACCTGTCGCAGCTGTAAACCCAATTTGCACCCGCTCAGGAAGAATTTCTCTTAGATCAATTATATAAGAAAGGCTAGTCTTTTCGTTTGAGGATGAAGAATTTTGATATTTCCAAGAAACAGTCAGATTATGGGTAGTAGAATTATATCTAATCCAAACATCAGCTGTATCCCCAGTGTGCAAGCTAGTATTCCAATAAGTAAATGTAGCAGAATGAACAGAATTATTATTAATACCCACATGTTGTACTTGTGGATCCCATTCAGGATTTGGGAAAGAATCAAATTCAATATGAACAATTTGGTTTTGAGGAGAGTCACTAGTGGTTAAGTTAAACAGGCCTAAGAATCCACCAGCAGAATTTGGTGGGATTTGAAATCCCCAGGGAGAAAGAAAGAAAGCGAAACCTGAACCATAAACTGTTTTACCTTGTGTGTCAATGTAGAAAGAGAAATGAGTTGTGAAATCAGTGAGCTTTTTAGTTTTGGAGTCCCATAGAGGTATTTTCTCTGCATAAATGATTCTGCCAACTTGACACATGTATGTGTTGCTGTGGAATTCTACACTTCCAACTCTTGGGGTTGCTCCTCCTTCATAGAGTATGCTTGTATCGCTCGGGTCGAATCGCGGGTTTTGAAAGGAAATTGAAGTTGCAGAATCAATAAGAAGAAGAAGAATTAGAAGGGAAGTATAGAGAAAGATGGTCATGGTGTTTTTTCAGGTGTTTTTTTTTTCTTTTGTGAATATTGGATGAAGAAACTAGTATTATGGTTTAAGAATTCATGTAAGCATTGATGTTCATGTTTCAACTACTATATATAACAACAAAATACATAAAGAAATGTATTTCCAGCATTAATGTTTGACTTTGCAGTATAATTAAATAATGAGTTATCATCTGATAAAATTCAACAAGCCCTTACTTTGTGATCAAGTTTTTAATTTCGAAAGAAATGGATACAAATTGAATTAGTTTAAACTGCAGTTGACTTATAATTTTTTCTTCAGAAATTATAGGAGTTAGCACATATTTTGAATTTAAAAAATGAAATGTCATAATATTTAAAAAATTAATAGCATATTTTATCGTGGAGAGACTAAAATACCCTCACAAATAAATAAATCCATTTAACATTTTTTTCCTTTTTCCTTCTTCTTTCTTCTTGTATATTTCTTCATCTTTTTCTTCTTCTTGTCTCTTTTTTAACTACCAACCTTTCAACAGAGGGAATCAATGACATTAAGGTTAGGGCATGATGTGGTATTCAAATAAGGCAGCGAAATTAAAGCGATTGATAATCCCTCCACCCTTCAAGATTAGGGCAATTTTCAAGTCAAAACTTTTCTAGGGAAAAAAAATAATGTAAATTCTGAAATTCTGCTCCTATTCTCTATGTACTCCAAATCTCTCAAATTCTCGATGAGAAGGAAACTCATCTAAAGGCGGGAAAATATGACAGTGCTTACAGTTATTAATTTTAAGATGCACCAAATAAGAGAGGAAAGAAACCCAATTTGGAAACTTCAATTTTTCTCACCCAAACACCACCAACATTTTAGATTTTTGTGAGGCTAAAGCTCTTCTAATGATATTTCTTCTTTTTCATCGTGTGGAGCGCACTCATAGTCATCATCAAATTTCCAATTTCCAGTACTGAAGCTTCTCCTTTAAATTGGCTGCCTCAAATTCAGATTTTGTGTTTTTCACTTTTTTTTTTATGTTCTGGTGTTGGTATATATACAGTATATATACTCAATAAATTGGAATATATACTCTATATATTAGTATATATGGATTATATATACTGGTATATATACTATAGAAAATGACATTTAACCTGATATATATGAACCATACATATTCCACACAAAATCATAGCTTATGAATTTCACAAATTGTCACACATTGTTCATATATACTGTATATATAGTTCATATATATATATATATATATATATATATATATTTATGAACAATGTATATATACTGTATATATATATATGAATAATGTATATATACTGTATATACATTGTATATATATTGTATATACAATATATATTTTTTTATTTGTTTAATTCAATCTCACTTTGATGATTCATTTTCTTGATGATTACTATATGCATGTATATTGCCTTTCTTACACCTTCAACATGTACACCAACTCAGCATTTTAAACACATTGACTAAAATTTCTTTATATTTTAAAATTTTTTATCGGTTAAAAAAACATTAATATTCTCATTTGTCTCTCTAATCTTTTTGCTATTAAAAATTCATATAAATAAGTGTTTACCTACCTAGCGTCCATGGTTGTTAATATGAGAATTACTAATAAAATTATAAATAAACTATGGGAAAAAAAATACTTAGTGCTTCAGCATGCTACCTATCTCCCCAGGTTTGAACCTTATTTTTATGTTGATTGAAGTGGTTTATGCAATTTAACAAGCAAAATTCTTAATATGCAGTATTAAAATCAACAAAATTGAGGGAAACTAAATTCTGTTTGATTTTTAAACAGTACAATGTTAAATAATTATTACAATGTTATAGATGAACTGGAATCCATTTTGGTGTTTAAACTATATATTAAAGGATCATCTCGTTTGGGTGAAAGTTTAGAATACATAGGAACAGGCATTTTTGTTGGAAGATTAGGGACTCCTGCTTCAAAATCAAGAACATGAATTGCTTGCCTTATGGAAGGCCTTAAACACCTATCAGGATGAGCACACCACAATCCAACTATCATCAAACACTCAACTTCTTTTACATCAAAATCACCATTAAGTCTCTTATCAATACCTGATTTCAATTTCCCATTTCTATACAAATCCCAAACCCATTCCACTAGACTCATATCGAATTTCGGTTCTATAGGATCAACTGCCTTTCTTCCTGTTGCAATTTCTAAAGCAACAATTCCAAAACTGTACGAATCAGATTCTTTGCTAGCCCTGCCAGTAGTTACGTATTCGGGGGCCAGATAGCCTAATGTTCCAGCCAACCCTGTCGTTTGTGGACCGAGTTCATGATCTGCGAGTCGAGCTAAACCAAAATCGCCAAGCTTCACATTAAAATTTAAATCAAGCATTACATTGCTTGATTTAATGTCGCGGTGCACTACACATTGCTCCCATTCTTCATGAAGGTAATGCAAAGCCCAGCACAATCCAATACCTATTCTGTATCTTTCAGGCCAAGTAAGTGGAGACTTATCACCAAATAGGTGAGAATAAAGACTACCATTTGGCATATATTCATAAACCAGCAAGAAATCGCCTCTTTCATGGCACCAACCTATGAGTTGTACTAAATTCCGATGCCTTAATCGACCGATAATCTTTACCTCAGTTATATACTCCTTTTTGCCTTGTTTAGACCCTCTTGAAATTTTCTTCACAGCAATTTCTGATTTTAGATTTCTCAAATAGCCTTTATAAACAGTACCAAACCCTCCTTCCCCTAACTTCCTACCATTTGAAAAGTTGTTTGTAGCAGAACTAAGCTCAGTACAAGAAAATCTTCTTGGAAAAGCTCCTCTTTCAAGATCATCATTAATCGACGCAGAGGCAGTTCTTGATTCTGATTTGTCCCGGTTGATTTTGTTCCTCCAGAAAATCCCAAATGCTCCTACACCCGCAACAACGATTAGGACACTTACTGAAGCTGATATCCACACAGCCAGTTTTTCCTTAGTACTGCTAATTTTACTTGATTCATCTATTTCTAGACTTGAATTGAACTCCCAAGACTGAATTACATTTCGCTCGATGAAGTCTCTGGACGAAGCAGAAAATCCTACCGAAACCCATTCAGGAAGTACTTCTGTAAGGTCAATAATGGTAGAAATGGTTGAATTCTCCTGGGAAGAAAAAGTTGTTCGATATTTCCAAGAAACTGTAAGATTTTTAGCAGTAGAATCGTAAGTAATCCAAACATCAGCAGTGTCTCCAGTGTGGAAACTTGCATTCCATTTAGTATATGTACGAGAAGAAAGCGAATTAACATTGATTCCTACATGTTCAATAGGAGGATCCCATCCTGAATCAGGAAAAGAATCAAATTCAACATGAACAATTTGGTTATGTAAAGAGTAATTTCTTGTTGTGAGATTGTAAAGGCCTAAAAACCCACAAGCAGAGTTTGTAGGTATAGGAAATTGATAAGGAGCTATAAAGAAAGTAAGACCAGATCCATAAGAAGGACTAGATAGAACATCTATGAAAAATGTGAAATGAGTTGAGAAATCTGAAACTGTCGGAGTTTGTGAATCCCATAAAGGAACTTTCTGAGCATATGTAGCTCGACCAACTTGGCACATATATGAATCGCTATTAAGTTCGATTACTCCAACGTACGAATACGCACCTCCCTCATATATTATGCTCTCATCACTTGGATAAAACCGAGATTTTTTGAAGAAAATTGAATTAGAATAATGAATTTGCAGAAGATTAAATAGGAAGAAGAAGATATAGAAAGATGTCAACATGGCTTGAAAAGCGGACAATATACAAGAAATAGAGAATAATCTGATTGTGGCTGTTTTAATAAAGCATAATAATTAAGCAATTTTTTTAGAATAATAATTATTAAGCAATTTAAAAGTCTATGTATGAATAATATTAAACCAGAAATCAAAATGGGTAGATGAAGTATCAATGTAACAGTCTAATACTGTTTCCCTTTTATTAAAAAGAATCAAATTAATATGTTAGTTATTGGTCAGGTTTGCGCATTAATCATAATTAACTAAAATTTTACAAATGTACACTACCTATGAGGGGAACATTTATTCCAAAAAAATCCATACTCAATTTTGTAATAGTTTTTTAAAATTGACTTTGATTGGTTGGTAGAATTATTCTATTTTGAATGATAATTGTGTTTAAAATAATTTTCTATTACATTTCTTATCTTAATTAGAAAAAAAAATTAAGATAAATAAAAAAAAAGAATAAGTAGAGATACTAGAATAATTTTTTTTTTAATATAAGAATGAAATAAATAATTATACATCAATTTAATAACACTATAATACAGATTTGAATATTATAAAAATATACAAATATTATTCCTTATAACATTATAAGGAATAATTTTTTTTCTTATTTTACACATAAAAATGTGTAAATGACTTTTATATTAAAATTAGTTTTATTTATACAGACATGTAAGACATTAATTGGAAAAAAATCGTTGTTATTGTAAGGTCATAATTGTTCAAAAAAAAAGTTATATTTTTATTATATATCATAGATTTAAAATTAATTACTTTATTTATTATGACATTTAAATGCTGAAATGGTTATACTATTTCATTTGTTAACATTAATCAAATTCAATTTTAAAAAATTTGAAGAAAATAATTATTATAAATTCTAATAAAAGTAGGTGTAATTTTGTTAATTTTTAAAATTAGCTTATTTTTTTAAACAATTTCAATTATCCAAAATAAAAGTTAAAATAAAATACTAATATAAATTTTGTTACATAATATAAAGAATTCAAAATAGAAACAAGATATAAGTAATTTTTATATCATGTACAATAGGATATAAAATATGAAGTACAAAATATTATAAAATAAAAAGTAATTTAAAAATATAGATTTGAAGTAGCATTATTTTTAATAATACAAGAGTAATTATTTAGGTTCATTTCAACCATATAGACAAAATACAAATTTACAGCTCATTATTATTTACATATTTAACTAATAGCAACTGATTTTGCATTATTATTAATTTAAATTAAGAAACAATTGCCCATGTGTGAATAATTACATAAATAATCAAAATTTACAGCTCATTTGTTTATATATATATATAGAGAGAGAGAGAGAGAGAGAGAGAGAGCAAATATTAATAACTCCAAAGTTAATATTTTTAATTGCATAAAAAAAATTTCATTGTAATTTGTGTAGCTAACTAATAAAAAAGATGTAATTTTATCTTTAGTAAATTTTTAGTTTAACATTAATAATACTTGCTCTAAAAATTTATTTTTTTAAAGCTTAATAAGTTGTAACTAAAAAATGCAAGAAATTTAAAACAATTGTATAAAGTATATTTCTAATATTATTATCATTATATAATCGAGGTGGAAAAATAATTGAAATGACAAGTTCATTCAATCTTAGTAAAAAAAATTGTTAATTTTATGAAATAATTTTAAATATTAAGTTTGATATTAAAAAAATGAAAATTCTAATATGAATATTTTAATTTTATATTGTGTATGAGAGATTTTAATAACTTTCCATTATATGTTAACACAAAATTCAAAAGTTTAGATGTTTTTTTTAGATAAAAATATATAATTAAAATTATAAAATAACTGAATTTATGTAAAGTTTATTCATATTGATTATATTTTTTATAATTATAAATATAGTTACATAAAAATTCAAAACTATATAACGATTATAGAAATAATAAATAAAGAACAAAGCACCAAAATGAAAACTAATTATATGAAAACAAGCAAGTTAGTTGCTAAACCATTTGGTAGAGTTGAACCTAATTCGATTATCTAAGCAAATATTATTTCATCATCAACGCGTTAAGCGAAATTGATTGGAATTTATAAGCAAAAAGAGTAAGTCAATTATCTTTGTTTGTTTAGAAACATCTTGACTTTTAATAGCAACTATAATAATACTAAACCTGAGGATTAAACCTTACTTCCATCATCTCATATATATATATATATATATATATATATATATATATATATATATATATAACATTTCTACATTAAATGGGGTATGTGCATATTGTACGCACACATAGACATGACAAAGCAATTACATAAGAAAATTATTAAATGAGTTTCTGTTATGATCAGGAAGGAATTTAAGCACAATTGTTATGAATTAGAGAATTGCACGCATATATTCATGTATTAAATTTTTAAATGAATTTTTCACCACAAGATAGATATGATTAATATTCATTTTAAGGTTAATGAGTAATAAATATAGCCCAGCTAAGTTTTTAAAATATTTATTTGAGATATTTGAGGAAATTATAATATGCATACATTGTTGAAAAAAGTTCATATCAAAACGAATTTCAGCTTGAAACGCTCTATCTTTTCTCACAAATCTTCTCTAACTTGAAACAACAAATTTACATAAAATTAAATAGAAAGAAGAAGAAGATATAAAATTAAATAGAAAGAAGAAGAAGATTTAGAAAGATGTCAACATGGAGTGACGTGAAAAGAGGACAATATACAAGAAACAGAGAATAATCTGATTGTGGCTGTTTTAATAAATCATAATAATTAAGCAATTTTTTTAGAATAATAATAATTAAGCAATTTAAAGACTTTTACAGGTATGTTTGATAGATGGAGTATCAATGTAACAGTCTAATACTGGTTCCCTTTTATTAAAAAGAATCAAAATATTATGTTAGTTATTGGTAGGTTTGCGCATTAATCATAATTAACTAAAATATTCAAAAAAATCCATACTCAATTTTGTAGTAGTTTTTTAAAATTGATTTTGATTGGTTGCTAGAATTATTCTATTTTGAATGATAACTGTGTTTAAAAGAATTCTCTATTTGCATTTCTTATCTTAATTAGAAAAAAAATTAAGATAAATAAAAAAAATAAGTAGAGATACTAGAATAAAATAATTTTTTAAATATAAGAATAAAATAAATAAATATAAATTAATTTAATAACACTATAATACAGATTTGAATATTATAAAAATATACAAATATTATTCCTTATATTATTATAAGGAATAGTTTTTTTTGTCTTATTTTACATATAAAAATGTGTAAATGACTTTTATATTAAAATTATTTTTATTTATACAGACATGTAAGACATTAATTGGAAAAAAATTATTGCTATTATAAGGACATTTTCAAAAAAAAAAAAGTTCTATTATTATTAGATATCATAGATTTAAAATTAATTACTTTATTTATTATTACATTTTAATGCTGAAATGGTTATACTATTTCATTTGTTAACATTAATCAAATTCAATTTTAAGAAAATTTGAAGAAAATAATTATTATAAATTCTAATAAGTAGGTGTAATTTTGTTAATTTTTAAAATTAGCTTATTTTTAAAAAAAAAAATTCAATTATTCAAAATAAAAGTTAAAATAAAATACTACTATAAATTTTGTTACATAATATAAAGAATTCAAAATAGAAACATGATATAAGTAATTTTTATATCATGTAAAATAGGAAATAAAATATAATATAAAATAAAAAGTAATTTAAAAATATAGATTTGAAGTAGCATTATTTTCAATAATATAAGAGTAATGATTTAGGTTCATTTCAACCATATAGAAAAAATACAAATTTACAACTCATTATTATTTACATAATTAACTAATAGCAACTGATTTTGCATTATAATTAATTTAAAGGGGTAATTATTTTTGAATCCCTCAGGTTTGACCTAATAGACTCGGAGGTCCTTTTATTTTGGAAATTGTATCGACGGTCCCTAACTTTTGAAATAATAGACTTTCAGGTCCTTCCGTCCAGAAACGACGTTAGTCAACGGAAAAATCAACGATTTTTTTTCAAAATGACAAATCTACCCTTTGGTTTATTTGAAACAGACCATCCTAATTATTAAATCAAATCTATGGGTCCCACTCACTATAAAAATTAAAAACTACCAAATTGAAGCTCGAACCAAAGCCCTTTGGCATGATAGACTATATGATAACCAACTAGACCACAACACTTTTATCGTATTAAATTGACGTGATAATATTTTATTGTGTAAGGCACAAACATTCACCTTTTATCACTATAGCAATTATCTATTATTTCAATTAAAATTTTATTAAATAATTACATATTTATTTTTTTATCATCCTAGACAAGTGTAAAGGTTAGAAGGGAAAGTTTAACTTATCCGAAAAATTAAAAAGAGTTTACAGAAAATTTAGTGTTTATTTGGAAAAATTAACAAAAATTAGAAAACTCATACTTTTTATTTGGAGAAATTAACAAAAATTAGAAAACTCATATTTCTAATTCAAGAAAATGAAATATTTATTGTGAGACCCGATGATACAATTTCCAAAATAGAGGGACCCTAGAGCACATTAGGTCAAACCTCAGAGAGCCCCGATGATACTATTTCCAAAATAGAGGGACCCCAGAGTACATTAAATCAAATCTCAGGTACCCAAAAATAATTACCCCTAAAAAATATGAGTTTTCTAATTTTTGTTAATTTCTCCAAATAAAAAATATGAGTTTTCTAAATTTTGTTAATTTCTCCAAATAAAAAAATATGAGTTTTCTAATTTTTGTTAATTTATCCAAATAAACACTAAATTTTCTGTAAACTCTTTTTAATTTTTCGGAAAATTTAAACTTTCCTTTTTAACCTTTAGACTTGTCTGGGATGATAAAAAAATAAATATGTAATTATTTAATAAAATCTTAATTGAAATAATAGATAATTGCTATAGTGATAAAATATGAATGGTTGTGCCTTATACAATAAAATATTATCACGTCAATTGAACACAATAAAAGTGTTGTAGTGTAGTTGGTTATCATATAATTTAGCATGTTAAATGTTTCAAGCTCAAGATGCAGTTTGGTGTTTTTAATTTTTATAGTGAGTGAGACCCACAGTTTGATTTAATAATTAGGATGATCTGATTCAAATAAATCAAAGAGTAGTTTTGTCATTTTGAAAAAAAATCGTTGACTTTTCCGTTGACTAACATCATTTCTGGACGAAATGACCTGAGAGTCTATTATTTCAAAAGTTAGGGACCCGTTGATACAATTTCCAAAATAGAAAGACCTCCGAGTCTATTAGATCAAATCTCAGAGACTCAAAAATAATTACCTCTAAGTTAAATTAAGAAACAATTATCCATGTGTTAATAATTATATAATAATCAAAATTTACAGCTCATATATATATATATATATATATATATATATATATATATATAATTACATAATAATCAAATTTTTCAGAGCAAATATTCATAACACCAAAGTTAATATTTTTAATTGCATAAAAACTGTTTTCATTGTAATTTGTGTAGCTAACTAATAAAAAAGATTTAATTTTATTTTTAGTAAATTTTTATTACTTGCTCTAAAAATTTCTTCATTAAAAAATTATTTTTTTTAAAGCTAATAAGTTGTAACTAAAAAATGCAAGAGATTTAAAACAATTCTATAAAGTGTTAACGACAAAAGTTAAAAGATATTATTTGAAATTAAAAGAGAATTTGCTTAAAGTATTATAATAATGTTAAAAAATACCGACTATTCCAAAATATTTTTTTTTTCAATAATATAATTCAACTATTATTCAATTATCTCGTATATTGAATATTTTCAGATTGTATATTTCTAATATTATTATCATTATATAATCGAGGTGGAAAAAAAAAATTGAAATGAAAAGTTCAGAACATTAGTAAAAAATGTTAATTTTATGAAACAATTTTAAAATATTAAACTTATATTAAAAGAATGAAAATTCTAATATGAATGTTTTAATTTTAGATTGTGTATGAGAGTATTTTGTAGTATTTTAAATAACTTTTCATTGTATGTTGCATAAGTTTCGAGAGTTTAGATGTCTTTTTTTTGATAAAAATATATAATTAAAAATATGTTGCATAAGTTTCCAGAGCTTAGATGTCTTTTTTTTTGATAAAAATATATAATTAAAATTATAAAATAATTTAATTTATGTAAAGTTTAATTCATGTTATTTTATTTTTATAAATAATTAAATTTTTTTCTATTTTTTTGAGAAGAAGTTTTTATTCTATTACATAAAATGACAAAGCAATTTTCATTTCAGAAAATAACAAAATTATTAAATGAGTTTGTGTTAAGATGAGGTAGGAAGTTAAGCACAATTGTTATGAATTAGAGAATTGCATGTATATATTCATGTATTAACTTTTTAAATGAATTTTTCACCACAAGATAAATATGATTAATATTCATTTTGAGGTTAATGAGTAATAAATATAGCCCAGCTAAGTTTTTAAAATATTTATTTGAGATATTTGAGGAAATTATAATATACATACATTGTTGGAAAAATTTTATATCAAAACAAATATCAGCTTGCAACACTGTATCTTTTCCCACAAACCTTATGAACCTAAAACAACCTATCCACAAATTTATAATTTTAACTTTCTTTCTTTCATCTTTTAATAGCAAAATATTTTTGATGAATTAATTTTTACAATATTCAAGATCAGTGTTGAGGGTAAAATACCAAAATTAAGTATATGTTTTTATTTGGAAATAATGATTGAAATTTTAATGTTATAAATATTAAAATTGTAGTAATAATTTGTTACAGACCAGTAATTTTTCATTTTTTATGGAATAGTTTGTTATTGAACAACTTAATAATATGAAAGTACAGAACTTGGTTTGGAAAAATAGGCATTACATGTATTTGATGTCGTATTAGTCTCCAGAACAAATGTAGCAGGAATTTACCCATTTCTTGTATTTGGAGTGGACCACGGACTCTCAAAGTAAATGTTAGATTGTGATTGTTTTAATGTTCTTTAAGAAAAATTAAAAACCCAATTTACAACAACAAATTAATATCATAAAATCATGAGTGTTGTATTAACTATATTAAAAAAAAAAGGTAAAGTGCAAATTTTATAAAATATAATCAGTATAGAAAAAAATTTACAACTCTTTTTAATAAATAAGCACACCAAGCTATAATTGTATGGGTACGATACAATTAATATAATTTAATTTCTTGCCCTTAATTTGAAAAATAAAGCTTAAATAATTAAAATTTTAGAATGCAGCTATATAATCTAACTATTATGATAACATTAAAAAAGATTAGATCTAAAAGACGAAAAGAAAATTAAATAGGCAATAAAAAAAAAAGAAATACTAATTTTTCTATATTTGAGTTGAGTAGTTTAATGGGTTTTTCAGATTTAGGGAGATATTTTTCTAGTTGCCACTCAACAAAAATTAACGAACTCCTACTAGATATTGGTTAGAAACACGTCAGCTACCTGTAGGCAGTCTGAAACGAAAAAATAAAAACAGATGGACCTCCATTATCGCCGGCGAAGAAGCTTGAATAACGATAGATTCCCAGCCAAAACTCAATAAAAATCGATAAGAATCACACCAAAAGCAAGAATACAGATGAAAAAACAACAAAAAAACCGAATGGAAACAGCTCGAAAATCAATCAGAATGGTTTCTAGGCGGCGATCAAAAATTTTAAACGCCTTTTTGGCCATCCTCAGCCTAACGACAAATCTAAGGTACCAAACGACTCATTAGTGCAAGACCTTTCGATCGGTACCTGTCAATCGCCAGTCTAAAATTAGGGTTTCCTGGTTTAGGGTTTGTAGAGAGAGAGAGAGAGAGAGAGAGAAATTAAAGTTCTAAAAAATTTTATAATTCTTCTTTTGTTTTCCATAAAAACAAAAATCCCTCCCTATGTCCAGATTAATTCGAAATTAGGGATAGGCTTCAGGCAAATTGTCTGTAAAAAGCAGTAAGGGACGCATTTGATTTTGTAACAAAACTCTGGATGATTTGGTGGAAAATATACAGCTTGGAAAATAATCTAAGGGCATTAGGTATTCACGAAACTGACTTTATAATTTAAATGCATGATTGATTGGATTGTTTGTTTTGATTCTACATTACTGTTTTAGGGATTTTTGTTTTCTACTTGCATATGTTTTATGTTGTTATCTGATAGATTATTATGCTTTGGAACCAAATTGACTAGTGAGATGATTACTGTTGTTGTAGTTCAATTATTGTTGTTGTGTTTTTCTTTGGTCTTAGTTAAAATTGCTCCTGTGCATTGTTGCTGGATTCTTGCTTAATAGGTTCTGTTTTTAATTTGTATTATAAGTTAAAATGTTGTTTAGATTGGACTGCTGTGGCTGCTTTATGTTGTGCTGGCCTTTTTTGTTGTTAGGTTTCGTTAAATTGTTATTGCTTTTGTTTGTTGTTTATGTTGATCGTTTGGTTTCCATCTTATTTATGCTTGCTATTTAGATCCCTGTTTATGAAAGTTAAACTTTTGTGTAGTATAACTGCTTACTTTCATGTTTATGTTTAAGCTGTTGTTTCCATGTTTCAATTTTTGACGATCAACCTTTCATCTAAATGTTTCTCGCTGTTGGATTTCAATTTTCAATACCTTCAAAAATCAAATTTCAGTTGTTGTTGCTGCTTTTAATTTTGCTATAAATTAAACTTGTAATCATTTAATCTCAGCTTTTAGTTCCCAATTTTAGTTTAATTACCGTTGCCGTTTCAAAACTTGTTGTTGTTGTTGTTGTTGTTTAATGTATCTGTCTGTTACTATTATTGTTGTTTATAGTCTGAAAATGACTTAAAGACCACGACTTTAAGTTGTTTAAACTGTTTTTATATATGGTTCCTGGTTTTTTATATGGTTTATGGTTTTCTTTTTTCTAAAAAAAAAAAATCTATTTCAAGTGCTCTTTAGCATATTGTTTAACAGCCTCCGAAATTGAATGATAAAGTTTGTAATTTCAAATTCATGTCTTAACCTCTATTGGCGTGACTAATGTAGTGTCTTTGTCGTTTGCTTTGCTTTCAAATCTTCAGTTGCATGGTATTAGGGGAAAGCTGTTGTATATAGTTTTTGTTTTTGTTTTTTTTAAAATCCAAATAGCTATAATTCATAATCCTGTGTTTGTTTATTTCTGTTGTTGCGTTGCGAATATCTACATTGCAATTCTTAAGTTTGTTCTCATTACTGTTTTAAATATGTTTTTCCAAATAAAATTGCTTATAGCTTCTGTTGTTGCATGTTTCTAGACATGGCCACGAGCCGGTTTGGCTGTCGGTTTCGACCCGAAGATTAACCGGCTCGACCCGTCATCAAACCGGAACAAGTTCATATCGTAACCGGAACCATTAGGGGGAGTGATCCGATTAAGCTTCAAGCTATTTTCGACCCGTAAACCATATTGAACCGAAACTGTCGACGAACCGTCTGAACCGCCAGTTAACCTTTTTTTTAAAAAAAATTATAAAAATAAAATAAAAGAACCGATCGAACCGCTGGTTCGGTGGCCCAGCGGGCCGGTTTACGTTCAACATTCTCCTAACCGTGGCCCGGCAGTCCGAGACCCGTAATTGACCCGACCCGTGGCGATGTTTACATGTTTCTGTTCATGTTGGTCTCGTTGTCAATCTTCAATATTGCTTCTTTTAGTTTCTGTTTTGAAAGGGTGACTTATGAGACTTCGTTGAGTTATTTAAAGCTTGTCAACAGTTTAACTGTTGTTGCCTTGTTGGTCTTTGCAGAATAGTAATATGGTCAGTCTACAATTACTTCAAATGCCATTGTTTTAGTGTTACCAAACTGTTTTGTGGACTGTTTTAAATATCTTCACATGTTTAAGGATTGTTTCAGGTAACTTGACATGTTTAAGGGATGTTCTGTAATTTCTACATGTTTAGGTATTGTTTGTGTAAATATGCATGTTTAAAGTACTATTTTTATAATTTCACATGTTGTGTGCACTGTTTTGGTAATTTTACTTATGTTAGGGACTGTTTTACAATTTTAGCATGTTCAGGGATTATTTTATAACTTTTGCATGTTTTGTGGACTGTTATGATAATTTTACACATTTAGGGGCTGTTCTAAAATTTGTGAAATATTTAAGAACCGTTCAGTAGTTTTGAAAAGTTTAGAGGGTGTTTTTATAATTTTGCATATTTGAAGGATTTTTAATTTTACATGTTTTAGATATTTTTTTGTAATTTATGCATGTTTAGAGGTTGTTTTGGCAGTTTGGCATGTCTTAGGGACTATTTTAGTAATTTTATATATTTTAAGTACTATTTTGTAATTTTTGCATGCTTAGAGATTGTTTTGTAATTGTTACATATTGTACGGACTGTTTCAATAGCTTTTCATGTTTAAGGGGCTGTTTAGTAATTTTTAAAAATATAGGGACCATTTTACCATAACCTAGGTTTTTTGGGTAATTTTGCATGATTATTTTTTAAATGAATAATTTTAAGTGTATGTGGAGTGTTTTAAGGTTTTAATAAATTATTTGGGAATTAACCGGGTAGAATGTATTTTATTTAGGATGAACTTGTAATTATTTTCTCCTAAGGGGGAAAGAATATTTAGATTAAGGGGTGAATGTTTACTTTCCTCAATTTATTTTTCCGCACTTTACCACTTTGAATGTATGTACGTATTTGCGTAAATGACTGCTAATCACCAATTACGAATATCGATAATGATAATTAATAAAAGTGTCAGTTTCTTAATAAATAAAACTTGACTTAATTTTTGAAAAATAAAATGGTTCATCAGATACGCCTATAAATTTGGGTATTAATTAGAATGAAATTTTAATTAACGTTGCCAACCTCATTACTTAGAAAATCCAGTTCTAGACCTTGCTTTATTTTAAATTAAAAACAGAGTCAATTTTTTAAATAATAAAATTGGATTAATTTGCCAAAAGATTAAAAGTGGTTCACGAAGAGTAGTGACACGAAAATCTTTTTAAGACCAATTAGTTTCGGCATCGTGTAATAAATATTTATCACCGCTCATTTGTAAGACACCAAAATTTCAAAGTTCGAAATTGGACAAACCGTTGTTAGAAAACGAACCGAGCCACATTTCTAGCAACAACGCTCCCGAACTTATTTTCTTATTTCAATCATGTCCAAATTAAATTTTAATCCTATTATTTAACTATTTTACTACTTAATTAATTATTATATATTTATTTTATTATAATTAATTCAATTATCCAAATATGACTAGTATTATTTATTTATTTATTTTAATTTTAAAAACTAGACTCCACTCTATTTATTTATTTATTTATTTAATAGGTTTCCTAATAATATTCAATAAAAAGAACATACCGGATTCCTTTCCTTGTATTTGCGTTGCAAAATCTGGACCTTTCTAATTATTATGCAAATTGATATTTGGTTCACACATGATAAAATTATCACAACTTGTAATGCCAAACCCAAAACAAAATACATAAAAGTTATATTCTTCATGAGAAATTGCCATTTGATTATAGTAAACCAAAATATATTTTTTATTTTAAACAAAAGTTTGACCGTTTATCTTTAGCTCAACTAACTTGTAACAAGAATTTCGATTTAGTATACTCATCAATTTATTTTGGAGCTAAAATTGGAGATGAATATTTGAGTGAAAAATTACACATTTAATCTGTGTCCAGAGATTGAAGGTTATCAAATTACGGTTTTGATCCTTCCACATGGTAAATAGACGTATAAATTTCTTAGGCTTTAGGGTGCATAAACGATTCTTTGATAAGTCGGAGCGGCCAACTGATTTTTTTTACTAAAATTGATGGGAAATTTTATGTATTTGGCAAAAAAATTCATAATTAGTTGTATTTATAATAATAAAAAAATTGTTACTACACACGAAAATAATTACGAAAGAAGACATTAAATTTCATGTCATTTTTTAGAAACATAATTATAAAATAAGTCTCATTTATATTAATTGTTTATTTTTGTTTGCACTTATTTTTAATGTTTAATAGTATTGTTTTTAATTTATTTATTTTTATTTACGGTTTATTTTTTCTTTTTAAATTGTTTTCTTCTATTTTCATTTAAATAGAAAATATATTTTGATCGCCTATAAATTCAAAACCTCACCAGCAACATTAAGATTTACATTAACAGAACCGGAATTTCGAATCCATTCCAAATAAGTGATTAATTTCATCTGTTTCAACTCTTTTTTATTAAAAAAATCAAAAAATTATTTGGATTTCATATTTTATGGCAACAAAAAAGACGATGATCAAAATGGATGACGATAAAAAATATTGTGCCAGAGGAAAGGGATCTAATGGTATGATTATCTCCGGCGTAATTGGGTTGTGGTGTTCGAAATCTTCGGTGGAAGATTTCGAGGGTTTAAGATCTACATTTTAGTCAATGTCATTCATATATGTTCTTCTGCCATTAAACTCACTGGAGAGATAGCATTCGGTTGGTGGGTGGGAAAACTATTGACAGTTATTTAAATAATTAATATTTACTTAAAAAACTAATTTTACTGAACATATTTATGAATGGTTAATTATTTTTTTTAAGGGAATGGTTAATTATTTATTTCATAAAATAATATTTAACTATTACTTATTTTTTTAAACTATTACTATTTTGATAACATTAAAAATAAAATGAAATTATGTCTTCTTCTGACTATTTTCCTTAAAATTATGAATCGGCCCAAAGACTTTGCAATTGAGTAACTTATAAAATATATGTTGGGATTGGGTTAAGAAAAGGAAGTAAACATGTAAGCACATGAAGTGGTTCATTTGTTCATTTCAACTTCCCAATCAATTTCTTTCAAATTTAATTCCATTTCTGCAATTAGAACTTTATTTTTGTGCTTAATTTATCCTTCTTCTTACAAAATGAGGTGATAATTAATTTCCCATTTTTCTCTTTCAAAAAATTAATTTCCCATTTTCTTGCATTCAGAGCACATATGTAAATAAAATTGAATTTCATTTTCTCTATTTTTCCTGCAGCATGTTAGAGTTGAATTTATTAGGTCGATTACATTTCAGAAAAATCCAATTACGCAGTCAAATATTGTAGATTCTATTCAATTTGGTTAATTTTAAGTAATTAATTACACTTTAATTTTACCAGAAAAGTCAAATTATAAGTTTGTTTATATATATATATATATATATATATATATATATATATATATATATATTATCAAATTGAATAATTAACCTTTTAAAAAAGGTTATTTTCCAATTTAATTTGTTAGATTTGATGTGGTGGATTCAGCTTGATTTTATTAAATTTAATTTCTTTTAATTACGATTTGGTAGAAAATAATCTGCTCAAGTGTTATGATATTGTGATATGGGAAAACTAAATACAGAAAAGGAAGGTTGATAGCAAAATAAGAAAGTATATATTCAGTTTGTATGTGAAGCTCAAATATATTTTGTTTCCATCAGAACAATAATTGCACCTAACACAGAGCACATACCATTATCAAGATTTAGGAACGGCTACCTAAATAAACATAGCAAGTTCCACCCTCTTTCTCCCATTAATACTATTTCATTTTCAATCTCCAATCTCAATTTCTTTCTTATTCAATTTAACAGATTACCTATTTTATTTTCTTTATTAAATAACATAATTCAACCATTTTATTACATTACCAAAGTTCTTCTCTTTTTGGATTCAATAGTGAAAATGGCGAAACTGGATTCTCTTCTTTGTGTTTTTTGGTTGATCTTATTCTTCTTCGCTGCTCCTTCTTTCAGGTATGTCATTATGTATTTAATTCTTATTTACTCTTAATTGTAATTAGATCATACCATAAAATAGTATAAAAATCTTAATTTAAATTATGACATACAAAAATTAATTATATATCTTAAATTGATTGAGTGCAGTGATGTTTTTGCAAGCGATTCCCCTGGAGTTCAGTTGTATTTCAAGAACAATCACAAAGTAGTTATAGATAATGGACTTCTCCAACTTACCCTATCAAATCCGAAGGGTGAAATTACCCAAATTCAATACAATGAAATGGTTAATGTTCTCTCTTTTCATAATCGAGAAGGTAACCGAGGGTATGTAATGTAATTTTTTATCTTTTAGTACATATTTTTCGTGAATCAACTGAAAATTTATACTATTTAATCACTGTTTTTTGACGTAATTATTTTTATATACGTGACATTTGTACTGTTACACTACCATGGAGCTTTTTTTTTAAAAAAATATTATTAAAATATTCCGTCATATTTTTAATGTATTATTTCATTGGTAATATTCTTAAAAATTGTACCAAATGACGAGATTAAATAATTATGTCAAAACTGAGTGTCTAATTAGTAATGGACAAAATAATATATTTCACATTGATCAATTTATATCCTCAAAAATAAAAGTTCTTACATAATTGGTCAATCGTTTCAGGTATTGGGATATTGTGTGGAACACTCCTGGAACCCATATAGCATATGATAGGTAATTAAATTCTTCTGCATTTTCATATCAATTCCAATATTTCCAAGTGAATAATAATAGCTTTATAAATGCAGGTTAAAAGGAACTAATTTTAGTGTTATAATGGAAGATGAAAACCAAGTTGAAGTTTCATTTACTAGACCATGGAATGCTTCCATTGGTAACCACACAGCTTCTTTAAACGTAGACAAGAGGTAATTGCCACTGCCTTTTTCTTTTCTTTTCTTCTTACTGCTTTCCATTCATTTTATGAGAAAACCTAATTAATAGAATTACTCACTAAGTTCAATTTATGACTAAAATTATTGTAATACTTGATGAAATTTAGTAACAACATATTAACTATCAAACATAGAATCAAATTAGTTTATGTATTGACTCTATTACAAGGATAACTCATTGATTTTTCTTAATGAAAATTTTCTCATTTTGATTATCATCTAATGATAAAAGGTAAGTGGGGTCTGATAAGCCGGTATATAAAACACTTCTCCAACTTGAAAATGTGGATCTCAAGTAAATATGATAGAATAGTATACTGATACGCAGCGTACCTTTTATTAGCGTTTCTTCTCTATCTAAATCGACCGGAGTACATTTTTATTATTAATTTGAGGAAAGTTTGCAGATACATTATGAGACGAGGCAGCTCAGGATTTTATATGTATGCCATATTAGAACGGTTGGAGGGATGGCCTGACATTGACATTGATCAAATCAGGATTGTTTTTAAACTTCCAAGTGACAAGTAAACACTAAAAACTCTTTCTTCTTCTTCTTTCATTTTTCTTTTAAAAGAAAGAACGAATAATATATTGCATTTTCATCTCTTGGCCATGGTCAATGTATGGTTTCAGGTTTCAGTTGATGGTATTAGGAGATGATAGACAAAGAAATATGCCATCTCCGAAGGACTGCCGTGGCGGAAAACGTCTGGCATATCCTGAAGCTGTTCTATTAATAAATCCAATCAATCCCCATCTTGCTGGACAGGTTGAAGACAAGTACCAACATTCATCTGAAAATAAAGATAATAGGGTGCATGGTTGGATATCTGAGGATCCACTTGTAGGATTCTGGGTCATCACACCAAGTGATGAATATCGTGCTGGTGGACCTTTTAAACAAGATCTCACCTCTCATGTTGGTCCTACTGTCCTCTCTGTAAGTTTGTCTCACCTGATTATATCTATCCCAACTAATTATTATGAATCATATATAGTAAATGAAGTGAAATTATATGCAGATGTTTACTAGTACCCATTACACTGGGAAGGACTTGAAAACACAATACAGAAATGGGAAAGCATGGAAAAAAGTGTTTGGTCCTGTTTATATTTACCTTAACTCAATTTCTACTCAAGAGGACCCTTTATTGCTTTGGGAAGATGCTAAACAACAGGTTTTTACTTAATTTCATTTATTTTCGCTGTGTTGTGTTTCATTAACGGTAGCTACAAATGTCTCCAAAATTTTGTCTTTTCATTGTTATCCACAAACGTTTTATTCTTGTGAGATTTAGTCATGCTGATTCATTAACCTACATCAATTTTTATGTATTAGATGTCTATAGAAGTCGAAAATTGGCCGTATGATTTTCCTCGGTCCGAGGAATTCCCTTCTTCAGATCAACGTGCAGCAGTTTCTGGTCAATTATTAGTTTATGATAGGTATTATTCCTTATAATTTATATTATCTTAGACTAAAGTCACTCGTTTTCAACTAAATTTACAAGCTTTCACAATGAATTAACGTTAATCCAGGTATGCTAGGAAAAGCTTGACTTGGGCTGGATTTGCTTATGTGGGCTTAGCAGCACCAGGAGAGGTGGGCTCATGGCAAACAGATGCTCAGGTTTCAATTCCCAAACCTTTTTTTTTTTTTTTTCTAATTTATGTTTTTGGCATTATTAACTATTTTATTTTGGATGATAATGCAACATGTTATACTGAAAAATAATTATTACTTAGTCATAATATTTGGTTATTTCTTTGAAATCATTTGTCAGGGTTATCAATTTTGGACGCAAGCTAACAAGGAAGGTTATTTCGTAATTAAAAATGTCCGAGCTGGAGATTATAATTTGTATGCATGGGTTCCTGCAATTATTGGAGATTGGAAGTATGATGTTAATATCACTATAAAACCAGGTTATATTTTTACTAGTATATATATTTTTTTTATAAACCCAAATTGTAGAGGTAATATATCAACTAATTTTTATTTTAATTTTAATTTGGGTTAATTAAAATTTAGTCTCTCTATTATAACGAATAGACATATTAGTTCATTGATTTTTAATATTATATTTTTTAGTCCTATTTTATGACAATTTAAAACTTTAGTCTTTTTAAGGACTAAAAAGTATAATATTATAAAAAATTGAAGGACTAAACTATTGAATATTTAAAAATAGATGGACTAAAAAATTTAATATTGATGAAAATTTTTTAGTTTTTTAATTCTTCTGTTTTAAAATATTTAATTATTTAGTCTTTCAGTTTTTAAAACACTCAGTAATTTAATCTCTGAAATTAGTAAATTATCAAATTCAGAGACTAAATTATCAAATAATGAAAAAACAGGGATGAAAACAGAAGGGCTAAATTACAATTAATCTTTTAATTTTAATTTTGGTTCAGGCCAAAAAATGGAACTGGGTGTGGTTGTATATGAGCCACCACGAAACGGTCCAACTCTTTGGGAAATAGGCATTCCTGATCGCACTGCTGCTGAGTTCTTTGTGCCTGAATCCTACTCAACTCTTCAAAACCAGCTGTACACTAATCACTCAGCTCACAAGTACTGACTATTTGATTTAATTACTGACTTATGTTAACAATTTCTTTTGTTTTTGCACTCTTTTGTTATTAATTACTGATTTATGTTAACAATTTCTTTTGTTTTTAACGACTAAAATTCTAATTAATGTGCAGATTTAGGCAATATGGGCTGTGGGATAGATACACTGATTTGTATCCGACCCAAGATCTAATTTACACCGTTGGAGTTAGTCATTATAGCAAGGATTGGTTCTATGCACACGTTCCAAGGTATCCATTTGTATTTTATGTTTTACTTTTATGTAAATAACTCAAAACTATTTGCAAATTGTACTAAATACCTTTTGACTCTAAAACAAACTTGTTTAAACTAATTTGATTAATTAATCAAACTCAAGCCTTTTCATCCAGCTTGTTTAATAGACAAATTGAGTTAAAGCATGAGCTTTCAAATGAATAATAAGAGCATTTAGTTTCAATAAATTTCATTATTTTTGTTAATATTCGATAAGGAGATTGTTGCTGTTTTTGTACTTATGTCCTATTCAAATTCGATTAATTGACGTCCGATGACTAGAAATTGGATGATTATTAAAAAAAATAGAATTTTTTTCAATTTTTCATAGCCTAATTACTCTTAGTTCAACATTTTTACAGGAAAATAAACAAACAGACATACAATGCAACAACATGGCAGATTAAATTTGTACTTAAAAAAGTGAAGCCAAAAGCAAACTATACACTCCAAGTGGCCTTAGCTTCAGCATCTTCATCAGAACTTCAGGTACTATAATTTGTGCCTTAATTAATTACAAAATTTAACATTTTAAATCCATTAATTTAAGAAAATTATTTCCAATGTTTTGAAATATAGGTTCGGTTCAATGATGGAAGAGCCAAAAAGCCTCATTTTACAACTGGTTTAATAGGAAGGGACAATGCAATAGCAAGACATGGGATACATGGTTTATACAGGTTATATACCATTAATGTACAAAGCAATCTACTCAACAAAGGAAACAACACTATATATCTTACACAATCAAGAAGCACAACCCCTTTTTGTGGTCTTATGTATGATTATATTCGTTTTGAAGGACCTAAGCCTTCTTCCACCCTACTCTCTAAATCTCCATAGATTCTTATCCATTTTACTTAATCACAAATGTAGTTATATTTGATTATTTGAAAATTTTGGGGCTGCTTAGTTATGTAGTCGAACTCTACATCCCAACCAAAGCAATAGTTCACTATAGCATTTTGCAAAATTTTAATTCTTATGCTTGATTGATTTCATTAAATTGTTAGCATATAGAGGTGAGTAGTGAAATCATATCTGAAAGTGGGTATCAAAATTCGAATCTTGGGTGTTTTTTTTTTTTTATTTTATAAACAATTTGGAAGTACTATATATTATTTTCATCCAGTACAATTAATAAAAAATCAGGAGGATTTCATGTAATCAGATACAAAATTAAGTTACAAATTTCACAATACATGAAGAAAATTTGGAAATCATAATATCACTTAATTACTAGTTTGCTTTGTTACTAATCTATCAATAAACTCACTGTCAATGAAAAAACAAATGAAATAAACTAAAACGGTGCAATAATAATAATATCTTAATAAAGAAGGAAAGTAATGAAGAGACAAATCTTAACAACAAAATCTTAGGTGACGGTCTAACTGCAAAATTCAAACCATTTATGAAATTAAGTATTATTTTTTAACTATTTAAGTAGCATTTTGTTAAAAGTTATCTCATATAATATTTTTTTAAATAATTTTTATTTTTTAAATTTTAAAATTTTGTAAACATATACTAATATAAACAATTAAACATATAATACTAATATAAACAATTAAACGTTATTTAAATAATTAATTATGCGGGTATATGCAATCACACGCAGATTTGAATTCTTAAAATAGTTAAAAAAAAAAGAAAAAAAGAAATAGGTGGTTAGGTTAAGAACATGATCAGGTGGGGTTTGGACATTAAAAGGATGAAATATGAATATAAAATAGGTTTAGGAAGCAATATGAATGATGGGAGTTCATGTGCTTGTTCCACAACTAAAAAGAAGATATTATTGGGATGATTATTTTAACTATGATTTTGGATGACAACGTACAGCTTTGCTTTCTTGGTTTCTCCAAATATGATTTGTTGATGATTGACACCTGGCCAAGCTCGGAGCAAGAGGCATAGAAACTGCTTACTTTAAATTAATTAATTAAAATTACAAAATTGTCCTTATATTTTAAAAAAAAAAATTTATATTTTTATCCTTTCATTTTTAGAAAAGAATATTTTTGTTTCCTTGGATAATAATATTATTCCGTTATTTTTTTATCAACTTTCTGTTAGAAAATAACAGATTAATATTAGTTTGGGCATAGTAAAAATTTTATAAACTAACTTAAAATTTTACAATTTTAATTTGAAAAAAAAAATAAAAAATGAAGGAAAAAAATTACAGAAGATGAACAGATCTTCATCATCTTCCTTGAGCCACTTCCATGAACACCTCTACAACAAAATAATGAGCCCAACAGTTATTGTGATAAATTAGCCCAACTTACTTGCATCTGCACCTGCTGCTTCACCGTCAAATGCCTCAAACTACATTCTCAACTTGCAACGAATCAGAGGAATGGGAACTACTAAAGACAAAATCATTTTGTTCATCTTTTCTGTTTTTTCCTTTTTTTTTAATTTTAAATTGAAATTGCAAAATTTCAAGTTAATCCACAAAATTTTACGAAGCCCACAATCAATATTAATCTTTTATTTCCTAGCAGTTCTAATGGAAAATTGATAAAAAGTTAACGGAAGGATGTTATTGTCCAATGGAATTAAATTAGAGGAATAAAAATATTTTTTTTTTCTAAAAATAGAGAGAAAAATGTAGGTTTTATTAAAATACAGGGGTTATTTTATAAATTTCGCTTAATTAAATATTAAGCTTCACATAGGGTTCCTTAATTGAAGATCGAATCCCATTGGTCATCTTCACATGGGCTTCAGCCAATAGCAACCTCCGTAGTGAGACTGGCACCAAATCCTTTATTATTATTAGACTACATAATGTTTGTTTTGCTTAGTGGAGTGTTTCAATTTAATATTTGGGGTAGAAAAGAAGAAAGTATTACCATCATTGAGGGGTGGTGCCAAAAACTACTTGTGAGGTCAATTTTATTTGTATCTTAAAAATTTATAATTTAATGGGATCAATGTATTATTATTTAGGGTTATCTATAGGTAAAATTAATCAATTTTTTTTAGCAAGATTAAAAATCTCATATTCCCATCCTCTAATATTTATGGTAAAAAAATAATCACCTCTAACCCATATCTTTAGTTAATTTATGTAACTGATAGTCCCTTTCTATGTCTTCAAGAAAAAAAAAAAAACCCAAATTTGTATTTTAAATAAATAGAGGTTGTGGAAAAAAATAAAGAAAAAATAACAAACTACTTCAAAGTGTATTTTTCATAAATCCTAATATGAACAAAATTTTCATTTAAAAAGAATATTATCTTATTGCCTAATATTTAAAAAACTTACATCTTTCAATTTAGATTTTTAAATGAACAAGGATGGAATAAAATATATTTTTTTTTAATTTAACCATTCAATATTCGATTATTAAAATTATGACCGCAAATGATCTAATCTGAATTCGAGTAAGAACATATTTACTAATTAAGACGACAAAAGCCTTCCAATTGAATAGATGTATTTTCAAAGTTTGCGTTTGAAATTTTGTGAAGTAATGCAAAATGTTTGGATTTTTCTTTTTAATTTTCTCAAAATAGAGTAACAAAGGTTTCAGAACTGAGCCAGTAAACTTAAGTCTGAAGATATAAAGATACTAATTTGCTCCTTTTTGCAGTAGAATTACCCTTTTTGGAAATCAAAAAATATATTTACTGTACGGATATATCGCAATTGGCGTGAGAAGTTCCTCGATTGGTGGATGTCTGTCTATTACATATTCTTAACTCTAACAATTATTTTATTATGGTCAACTTGTACATTAATTAGTCATAAAGACATAAACTATATTAATTCTGGTTAACAAGTTCTGAAATCGAATTTTATTTAAAGTGGACATATTCTCATAGTTTAATATTGTACGATTTATTATCACTTAAATATATTATACAATATAATTATGTCAAAACAGAAATAATTATTATTTCTTGCTAATAAACATTATTATTATTTGATCTTTGCGTTTTTATATACTATATAATTTAGTTTTTAATTTTTAAAAATTGACATTTTACTTTTCTAATTAGAAAATTTTTTGTTTATAAATAATACACCCAATTTAAAAATTTTCACAATATAAAACATACGGAGTGATTATTATGTAATTAATTTTTTTATTTTAAAAATTATATTTGAATTTTGTTTTTTATTATTTAATATTTTAGAGATTAAAAATTATAATATTTAAAACTTAAATAGCTAAACTTTTAAATCTTTTGATAAATATAGAATAGAAAATTTAATAATTTTACATCTAAATAATTTGTTGGGTAAGTGATTTTTATGAAAGGTTGATATTTTTATTAATCGAATAATTGTATTACGAATATTTGTCTTTTCTCATCATTTTATAATATAATGTTACAAAAAGATTAAATAATTAAAATAAAAATGACAAACAAAATTATATTACTCTATGTAAAAAACACATTAACCAAATAATAATTACTTTTAACTATTAAGCAACAAAATTTGATGATTATGATAAAAGGTATAATTGTTAGTATGAAATTCTTATATTTGATCATTGACTTTAAAATGAATTAATAATTTTAAATCACATACCAGTTAAAACTATTGAAATATCGTTTTATCGTTTTTGACAAATCTTTTCATTCTGAATAGGTTAGATAAGACATACGCTATAAATAACCTTTAATTGACTAACAACCCTAGTTCTAATGATGTGATTTAATCTATTGATTGCAATGAACCATAAAAAGACCTTATCCTAATCAACAAACTTACGTGCGAGATTTATTTAGATTAGATCATACAATTACTTAATATAATCTAAAGTTTCTACACAATCAAATTATATCAAGCTACTTGTATCAACTCAACTAGATAATTATGGTTTTAATCTCATTGATTAGTTATATGCATCATATTCATTAATCATTTGATCAGATCGAATTCATTGAGGATGAAATTTTCCAATAAGTTGTAGTAAAAGTATAAATGCAATAGAAACTAAAAAGTAAAGATAAAGAACATTAAGATCTCACGAACATGAAAAAAATCCACTTCGAATTAACATTTTGTTGAGGAGATAAGTTTAGCTTCTAATGGCTATGGAAAAAACAAAAATAAAACCTTAAAAATGAATTAGGGAAGAGGCTTTCTCGGAATGCCTTCCAAAATAGCTAAACACACTTATATATTGTCTAAAACTAAGGCAAATAATAATATAAAAAAAAAAACCTAATAAAACTAATTAATTCTTCTTTCTAGGCTGTAATTTAAGCTCAAAATTCAGATAAAAACATACGTCTAGGTGTTCAAGTAATTTCATCCAGTAACATTTGGTCTTGCCATTAGCTTTGCCCAAGGCCAACTCTTGTAGCGTTAAAAACATCCATGAAAACTTCAACATCAACTTCTATGCTCCAAATACTCCTTAAATATGCTCCAAATGCTTCATTTTTTACTAAATCCTTTAGTCCTTAATCAAAATATAAAAACCAATTAAAAGGTCACATTTATTCATAATAAAACATCAAATAAGCATAAGACGAGGGACAAAAAACATGTTGAAAATATTTGTCAACGGTTTCATTAAGTTTTCTATATTACTTAGTGTTTGCTATTTAGTGTTTTACTGAAATTATTTGTTCATCTTTTATATTAAAAAGATCGATTTTTGCACAATTCACTTCTATGAGGGGCAAAAAAGTCAGTACATTATACTCATAAATTAATTGTTCTGGCAATAAATAAATATTGTTCTGGTAATAGCTCTACTCATAAATAGAAATCATTTCAACGCGTTTAGGTAAACATCTCAACATCGAGAAACAAAACCGACTTTGACATCATATCGGTTTTGAGAGTCTAACTCGCCTGAAAATTCAAGTTAACAAATAAGGATTGTCCATTTTTATAAAGACTGGATCCTCGTCACTCTTATTTAATGTGGGATCTAATAAGAAGTACTCTCATTAAATAGGAAGTAAAAGCATACACAATGCTTAGTCTTTTTTTTTTTTTTTTAACATTGGCCACAATGAGCAACGCAAGAAATGATTGACAGACCATCATGTCTAATCTTTCACGAGACATTAGCACTCATGTCTAAATTATTTACAATTTTGAAGAGAGGAAATTATTTTGGTACGAGTTTCTAATTTCTAAGAACTTCTCTAAACAAACACTCATTTCTCATAAACATATCTACTTACCGAAAGTTGAACTTTCCTTCTTCGCTTATCCCAACGAAACGATTTATAGTAAAACAAGGGTATTAATTTCTTTTACTAAAAAAAATCTATTATTATTTGGTTCATAAATGATATATATATGTAAGTATTTTACTACGAGTGACATACTCTATTAATGAAATTTATGAAAATAAACTTTGAAATAAAAGCCAAATACTAGTTTTTCTTTAATAAGTTAAAGTGACAAATCTTTAGAAACTCAGTGCAATTAAACCTAATCTTATTTTTTTTTTTTGAATATTATTATTTTTCTAGAAAAGGGACCCGTTGGGGCGTGCAATTAAATTTTACCAGATTTGGAAACTTAAAAAGAAAATGAAAAAAGCAATTGCAATTCCCTATTTTGTCAAATTCTGAGGCAGTGAGACACCACAAAATTCCTTGAGATCATCTTGGTTCCTACAATATTTTGTTGACTCATATCTCCCAATTGCTCTAAATACTATACCTTGGAATTGCAACATTATTTCATATCACTTTTCCACTAATATTTGCTTTTCAAAGGAGAATATATGTAACCACTTCTATACTATCAAAATTGGCAACAAATTATTACTAGTTCCAAGTGTTTGTCCTATTTGTAATCACAGTTTCTTGTTCCTATTTTTACATTTTTTTTTATTAAGATGCCATATAAAAATTAAAAATGGGGATAGAGTTATATATATATATACATATATGGAAAATTTTAAAAAATCTGGTGTCCATGACACTACCTTCCAGCCTCCAATTTTTTAATTTTTTTAAAAATTTCCTTATATATTAATTTTTTTCCAAAATTTATATGTAAATAACCTTCCTTCCACGTTCTATATTGAGCTTCCGAATAAGTTTTTAACTGGTTATTTTTCTTTAATTTTATTTGAAAATAGTATATTTGATTATGCTTTTAAAAAAATAACGTATTTTTCGTTTATTATTTTTTCAAAACTAAAAGAAAAGAAAACTTTAAAAAATAATAATTTAAATGAATATCAAGAAATTAATTTTTTTAGTGTATAACTTACATTTTTACTATTTCATTAGCAACTAGAATTCGAAGATTAATCATTATTATATTTATATCATTGTAATTAAATTGTAAAATTATTCAAAATTTTGATTAAACTAACAATAATTAATTGAATCTTTCATATTAATTAAAATTTTACCATAAGAAAAAATTGTAAGATATATAAGATATTGTATGAACCACCTTTTATATAGACAAAATAAATTCTTAATCCTAAAAATATATGAACAATTGAAATTATATTAGAATTAAATTAGGAAAATAAATTTTTTACTATTATTGAGAAATTCAATATAATAATACATACTAATATTATGCTAATGTCTATGAGTTTACTAAATTAGAATTATATTAGACTTAAATCATAAAAAAAAATTTACATTAATTGAAATAGTAGTATTAATTTTTTTATCAGCAAAATCAATAATTTATATTAATTAAAAGGTAAAAAATACAAAATAGTCTACAAAGAAATCGATGCTCTTAAGAAAAGGGACCAATTAATATTAATTTTTATTAATTATATTTGAGTAATAACATAAAACTACCTATAAAATCTTACAAATTTAGTAATAGTATTCATGCTTGCAGAAAATAATTGGTGCAACTTGAGTGGAGTGAAAAAAAAAAAAAATTGTAATTGATTTGATACGGAAGCTAATTTAGAATTTTGAATAATTTCTATGCTATTTGCAGATTTTTCATGAGTAGTGGAATTGAATCGTAATAATTGCACTGATTTATGAAAACCTTTGAATTAACTCACCAATCATAATTTTTATAATATATATACATATTATAAAATATTTTAATATTAGAAACTTTTCTCAGTTTAATATTAAGAATGCTATTATTAATATAAATTAAATAATATTCTATTAGAATAAATTTGAATATAATTAATTAATTATAAATAATTATATAATATTACTTATTATAAGATTTGAATTTAATTAATTAATATTTAAAATAATATTCTTCGTTAGAATTTTATTTAAAAATTTCTCAATTAATAATTAAAATAGTATTTCTCTTATTAAAATATGATTTGAATTTAATTAATCTATTATTATAAATAATTATATGGACTAACTTTATTCAATAATATATATCTTATAAAGACATTTTAATCGAAACCATTTTTTCTATTCTTGACTCCATTGTTCATCAAATAATTACTTTCCCATGTGTCAGTAAGTTACTGGGCTGACGGCACCAATAATAAAATACGAAATAAAAAAAAAAATTTGAAAAATCTATAATAAGAAATCCAGCCTAATGTGATATAAATATAAATATAATATGCTTCACTGTTTCAAATGCTATCTCTAAGAACTCGAAGACCGAAATGTTATATTCCAATTAAGTCTTAAGCGAAACATAAAAAGGAGCTTTTAGCTTATAAGGACTTTATAGTTGATACCATCTAATCTACTTTCTAATTATTATAACTTGAAGGCTTCATTGGCTGCTCAAAACCAGTAAGTCTCCAAACCTTTTTTTTTTTTTTTTTTTGGGTGATTTCATTAATGAAGATTTGATGCAAAAACCCTACTTTTGTAATTGAATATAGATCATCATGGGAAGAGGGAAGATCGTGATTAGTAGAATTGATAATTCTACGAGCAGGCAAGTTACCTTTTCGAAACGAAGAAAGGGTTTGATTAAGAAAGCAAAAGAATTAGCTATTCTCTGTGATGCAGAAGTTGGACTTGTTATCTTTTCAAGCTCTGGCAAGCTTTATGAATTTGCTAATACCAGGTTTCAACTTAATTATTATTATTATGAATTTAAGCATATATGTTTGATTTTTCTGCAGTAAAATTGTTGTCGTTCATGTATCTAAAGAAGAAAAGTTTAAAAAAAGAATAATGTTTTAAAGTAACTACTAATATGATTATATTTGGGTTTTTAAACTGAAAAATAATGCAATAAACTGGAAATATATGTACATAATCAGATCCATAACCAGACTAAATATAGGTATTATATGGGATCCCTATTCCTATTCAAGAACACAGTTTAACTTTCTTTCATCTGGGTTTTGTCCTAAAACTGTTTTCCTTGTAGCTATAGCGAAAGAAGTAGTACTGTAAATGAGAGTAGCAGATGATCTAAAACTAGAAATGAGATGATATCTATGATTCAAAAGCAGAAATTTGCTTTTCGAATTCGAACCCATTATGTTTAGATAAAGAGAGGTGTGCCTAATTAAATTCACTATTCTATAAATGCTAAACAAATTACAAACTAACTATCTATCTATCGAGTATTCTTTCTGGGGATGATATTTGATTCTAAAATTTGAAGCTTTAAATGTAAATTCATGGTGTATCTTAATTAGGACAAATGAAAGCATGCATTAGCAGTTTCATAGTAAAAGGGTTAGTGCTAAAACCAACAATTAATTATATACTTATAGGGTTAATTCACTAACTCCTCTACACATGAAAATCTTAAAATCTTCTAGCTTGCTTTTCATAACTTATTCCAACCTTTTTTTAATTGTTTTTACAATAACAAGACTGAAAGTACTATACAACCTGTTTATATTATGTTGTTGCTTTGTAGATATTTAGATTGAATGTGTTGGGATAAGAGGATATTTTTGTCCTTTGCATGGTGGAATAGGAACATTATGCTTTTTTTTTTTTCCAGTATAAGAAAACAACTCTTTGATCATAGTATTTCCCTTTTATGGAAAAGTATCATTTCATCATGAAAACAGTTTGATCTGTGGAATGGCTTCTTTCTAGCCACAGCCATACTTTATTGAATTATAAATGTTAGATAATATAGCACAATCAATTATAGAGATCAAGTTGGTATTTAATATCCATTCTTTTAAGGAATGAGTAATATTATTATCTAATTAATTAGTACTAAGAAATGATGTTACCCACTTACCAAATTCTCTATATTACATACTCAAATTATAAAATTCATCTTTCTAAATAACAATGAATAAAAAAATTATAATGTTAATCAGACAACATAGCTTTTTAAGATACTTAGTATCCTTAAAATTTCAGGCTTTTATTGTGGATGCATGCACGCTTGGCTTTTAAATTTTTTTAATGGAATATAATCTTATTCAAATAAATAAGCTGCCCCATTTAGTTAGAGTAGGTAAGAAAAGAATTTTAAACATTTCAGGAAATAGCTTAATTCCTGAAAATTAAGAAATTCAATTTCTCTCTTCTCCCCTCCAACAATCATTTGGTTCAATACCCCCACTCCTACAATCTATATCTACGGAAAAATAATGATCAAATCCTAAATTATAACAAAAGAACACACTAAAGTTTCCATAAGAAAAATAACATCCGGATTATTTAAATGAATCAACTCTTTCAACACAACTTTTGCCTAAGGTTTGCCGAACCCTTGGCAGTTCAACTTAAAAGACTAATACTTGTAAACCAAAAAGACCAATAATAGCCAAACCCCTCTAGAACTTATTGCCATTAGAATGGAAAGCGCTCATGCAAATTGCAATACAAAACACATGCATAGCACAAGACATCATAGAAAAAAATTCCTACCTCAATTACCAAGGATCAATTTGTGATCGGAAAAGAGAGGAACCCTAGCCATCCAGAACTACATGACAGATAGTTTTCGATTACTGACACTTTTTTTAAGCGTTCTTAGAGCATTTTCAATCAAGCATTGTCCCGATTTAATCACCACTTTAGAAAATGGGATGAATTTTTTTTTTTCAAAATATTCTCCAATACTTTGTGTGTTTGATGGTCAAGTTTAGGGATGATAGCAAAGCGGGTATTTTTAATATTGAAAATGATGACATATTATGAAACTTATACCAATAGAAATTTAAGATATTGTAAAATTATAAGGACTAGTTTTATTACACACTTCCTAAATACATATTCATAAAATCTTATACCAATAGAAACTTAAGATATTATAATTCTGAAATGATAATCATAAAGTGCGAGCT
Source organism: Croton setiger (assembly GCA_948099555.1). NCBI lineage: Eukaryota > Viridiplantae > Streptophyta > Magnoliopsida > Malpighiales > Euphorbiaceae > Croton > Croton setiger. The sequence goes on from CANUEY010549486.1 coordinate 46,512, forward strand.
CAGTTGAAAAGTTAGACACAGTTTGGTTCAACTGAACATATTTATTAGGAAGTTAACTTTGCGGATTGTTTATTTGTAAGGCAGTTAATTGCAAAATTGTTTCAAAAAATTAAATCATATATAAAATATAATATTAAAATATTATAATTGTTCCTATAATAAATATTATCTATAATTAATATTTTTTTTATAAAAAAAATAGGGTAAAATAAATATTATCAAGGGAATCTCTAATGATAGAATGTGAATTGTTTATATATGACTGTTTTTAGAAAGCCTGTTAGTAAATGTCCACTTTAAAATTGTGGACTCTAGAAAGAAAATGAAATAAAGAGTGCATGATGGTGCGGTGGAGATATTTTTTAAAAAATGAAACTCTACAAATAAATGATAATCCACATACATTTTACACCTTTTATTTTACATTGTGTGTATGATGAAAATTGAGTTTTCTAATTTTTTATAACCTATTCAAATCTTTAAACATAAACACTCAACTTTCTATTAATTTGGCTTCTTTGAAATTTCCATTCTACCTACTGTCTCCAAACAATCATACTTAAATAAAACCGAAACATTCTAAATATGAGTATTAGAGGACAAACAAACAATCTACCCCACCATAATCATATATCTGCATCCGGTATATGTAACTATTTATACACCAAATAAATAAGAATTTACTGAGATAAGAGAAGCAAACATGAAACATGAGTATTTATTTTTTTCAATGAAAAAATATAGAGAAAAAAGAGATCATGTAGGCGTTAAAAATTACACAACTAATAGATTAAGTATTCATTAACTTTTAAGATCAGATTTTATAAGGAAAATTACATAAAATTAAGAAACCACATCAACTAACAAGCTTTTATTTATTTATTTGAAACCAACAAGAAATTTAATAGAAATTGGTGTTATAGCTCCCTCCCACTAGTTTTGTATAATTCTTCAAATGTAATAAGTGTGCTTATGCAAAATATGCTATTGTTTTTATTTTTCAGCAGCATGAAATCCATTATTGAACGATACAGTAAAACAAAAGAAGAACATGAACAACTGTTGAATCCAACATCGGAAGTTAAGGTATACTTTATTTTGTTTTCACCAATAAGTACCATAATTTGTTCTCTCTTAAATGAGCTAATTGATTAGTTTCATGCAAAATATTCATACTTGGGAGATAAAATGAACAAGTTTTTCATCACCCATAAATATGTCACATAATAAATATACTTAGAGCTCAATCCATCATCTGCATTCTAATAAAATGATTCTAGCTTATTATTTATGTATGCGAGGTAAAGATGTGAAAATGAGAAGAACTAGAAAAGAGCATCAAAAAGCATTAAAACAAGACAAACCATAGCAGAAGCAAGATGCAGCTTCTAAAGGACCAACTTCGGTAGGACATCACATAATGATTATCACTTCTACAAAATTTAACTACTATATCTATATCCATATCCTCTTCTAGTTTTTGCTTAAATAACCAATTCTTACACTAAACTTACAACTCGCATTCTCTTGACATCTTCATAAAATACCCCTTTGTTTTATTTATATACGCACTATTTTGTTTTATTTTATGAGTGCCACTTGGACTTATAGAATACTTTATTAAAATTCTAGAAAAATATATAAATAAACGAACTAAGGAGTACTTGTTTAACTGCAAAATTGTGGGAGTAAAAGACCACATACATTAATTATGTAGAATATGTATGTAGCACAAATAAGTACACTCAGATGAAAACCTTGTATCGCCACAAAAGAATTGAGTCACTATGCACACATTTGTGCACAAACGAGTTACAATCATGCGTTTGAAAGAAGCATGCATGTGTTGTCAACGAAAAAGACAAACCTTGATTATTCCAATGTTTTCAATCAATTTAGGCTGAATTTGGATCTTAAAATTTTCATAGTTTGTATTTCTTATTCTTGGCTATGCTTCCGTGTTGGGTACAAGAAAACCGTGAGCTTTTGCGTGCATACCCTATAAAATTAAGTTATATGTCTCTTCTAACACCAATTGATTTTAGAAGATTTGGTGGCGCATGAAGTTCAACACCTATATTTATTCTTTTTTTTATATGCTATCATTTTTTGTAAATTTCTTTCATTTGCAAGGCATTGATTGAAAAGATAATTCTTATTTAGCTTGCATTCATTAATGTATATAAGCACGTAACAACATTCATAGAAACATGCACGTTTTATTTATATTTTTAAGGAGGTGTTTCCCTAAACTTAAGCTTTTTAGCTTATTGAGTATAAATTGTTTATAGAATATAAGCTGAAAAATACTTAAATTAAGGTAAGAGTATTTTAGGATTATTTAAAGTATGTGAGGGTATAAGAACAATTGGAAAATTTATAAATAACTTAAAATAAGCAGTTTGAAAAAGTTACAAACTGTAACTTATTGTAAAATTACTTATAAGCAAATAAACACTTGAGAAAAGACTTAGAGAAACAGACAATAAATTTCATATTGGGTGTTGTACTTTTTGTAGTTTTGGCAAAGGGAAGCAGCAATCCTAAGGCAGCAGTTACACAACTTGCAAGAAACCCATCGGTATGATACTTCTACTTGAAATTAGTATTAATTGTCAATCAGCGTGTAGTTTGGTTCTTTTCAATTCCATTGTTAGCATCAATTTAATGCTTATATGAGGGCTATTTCTGCTGTGTTAATGTATAGCCCATATTATTATATGGTTCATTTAGTAGTTTCCTTTATAGTAAAAACAATATAAATAGTATTAATTTATAATTATGAGAAAGAAAATGAGGGATGGTTGAATTGGATCAAGTCTCAAACTAGTAAAAAAATAATAAAAGGGGACTTGGTAGTAATGGAAATAAATACAGTAACAAAAAAACCAAATTATAATGTTAAGAAATAATAGATATATTGATTAAGGTACATACATATATTTTGATGTTACAGACAATTATTGGGAGAACAATTATTTGGTTTAACGGTGAAAGACCTACAGAGCCTAGAGAATCAATTGGAAATGAGTTTGCGAGGAATTAGGATGAAGAAGGTCAGAAAGTTTGATGTTCTATATATGTCTTATCTTCTGGGATGACTTGTTGTCATAAATTATATTTTTATTTCTGCAGGAACAAATTCTAGTAGATGAAATACAGGAGCTTACACAAAAGGTCGTAGAATAAATCCTTAATTTTCTCATTTTATTATATTGATACCAATTTTCTAGGTTAATTTAATCACAGGGCAATCTTATTCATAAGGAAAATATTGAACTGTATAAGAAGGTAAACCTTGTACGCCAAGAAAATATAGAGCTACATAAGAAGGTAAAGAGATTTTATTAATTGGAATCTTCATATTTTGGAAAAAAAAAAAAAGAAATTCAGACATATTCTTAATTTCAGGCTTATAACACAAGGGAAGAGAATGCAACAACAAATTCGCTTCTTCTTTGTGGGTTCAACAACGAAGAAAATGCATGCATACCCACACATTTGCAGCTAAGCCAGCCAGCCTGAAACCCCAAATAATGAGGCACCACCCAGATCAACCAAGTAAAGGTGAGAAGAAAAAAATAGTTTAAGACTTGAAATACCCAAGTACATACACTTTTGCATTGATATGAAATGAAATAGTATTTTTTTTTTTATATATATATATATCAAATGCAGCAGTCTACAATTGAATTGGAGCAACATAAGTGGCGCATATAAGCAGTTTATGTGGATAAATCAATTAGCAAAAAATAAAACTGATAAAGTGTATCATATGGTAATCGATACATGAAGCCATCTAATTATATCTATGTAAAGTTGCATATAAGAAGATTTGAATAATGTAATATTCATGTGTTTGGATTTTGGAAAGCAATTAAACACAATGTTCACACAACTTATCAAACCAGCTCTATCATTGGGCCTCCTTAAGAAGATCTACCAAGGTTGTACGGACTTATAATGCATTGCCTTAATCACTTAAATAATTGGGAAAAACTTGATTGATTGTGCCAAAAAATTTGTGATACTCACTAAATACTTATTAATCTAGGCACTCCTATTTTCTGAAAAATACATTAATCAATTAATACATAGATTGATGACCATGTGAACTTTAAGGGTTCAAAACAAATAAAAATTAAAATGCTTTTAAAAAAAGCATAAATTGAATTTTTAATTCAACTTAAATTCTTTTCTCTTTAAATTTCGACAAGAATACAAGTGAAATTTTCCAAGAGTTTCATTTTGATAGTTTTTTTTAATATAAAGGAAATCACTAATTAATCGAATAATAATGTGGGTTACACAACAAGTTTAATCCTTTTCTAAACATAACAATATGGTCGAGAGGAATCAAATTCGAGACATTCTCTTATCATCTTCGCAGAAAATAGGATAGGCTATTCTCAAATCGAGACTTTCTCTTCTAAAAACACTTATATCCTTACATTGCCTTAATTTAGGGGGTAAATCATTGCAAGAGCAATTTTTAACTTATTTTTTACGGCTGAATTAATAAAAAATTATTTTAAAATATATATAGCTTGATTATTTTAATAATAATAGTTGCTTTTTATTAATAATGCCGAGTTCCCTGAGGAAAAATTTGGCTAGATAAAATCACGGATATATGTAAATTTATTCTTATTTTTAATTTTATTTAAAAAAATCACATTGAATAATTAAAAAAAAAGTTTCATTAAATTTGAATAATAATTTTAGTCATTTTATTAATTAAAAATAGAAAAACGAACACTTTACATATTTATACAAAATCTTTATAATAATTGTAGAATAGTTATACAATAATACAATAGTTGTACAAAAATTTTACAATAAGTCTTAACTTTTTTTATACTTGTACAAAAATATATATAGATGTACGTGTTTTTTTTATTTGTGACTTTTTTTTGTTAAATAAATTAAGGGTTAATTATTTATAGGTTTCTAAAGTTTTGCGTAATATACTCTAAGATTCTTCTATTTTGAAAATTGTATTAATAGATACTTATAATTTTAAAAATTATACTATTAGGTCCTTCTGTCCAGAAACGTCGTTAATCAACAGAAAAAGTCAAACGATTTGGATTAAATTTTTAAAAAATGACAAAATTATCTTTTGTTTTATTTGAATCGAGCCATACTAATTAAATCTAATATTTAAATCAAACCCATATTATTATTATTATTATTATTTTTTCCCCTTCTTCTCTCACACTTCATCTTCTCTCTTTCTCCATCCTTATATCACATTATTCTCTCCTCTCCCTCGCATCATCTCTTCATCTTCTTCTTCAAGAATCAAAGCCTGAAGCCTCTCCTCTCGAAACTTCGAAACTTTGACACCAAGACTCTTTGCTCCGACGAATGATCCATGGCCGTCGAAAGATCTCTGGTGCTGGTGCTGGTGGAATCGAAAGATCTCTGGTGCTGGTGGTGGTGGTGCTTCAAACTGTTTGCTCTTTGGCTGGTCGTTGTCTTGTAGATTTTAGGGGAAGGAAGAAGTTTTGATCTGTTAATGTATCATTCACTGTTTAATTTTAATTTTTTCTGCTAGTTTAATTGATTTGTCCATAATATCCCAATTTTAAGCTTTTGGTTTGATTTCAAAACTAGATTTTGAATGGTCAAGACTTGATAGAAGTCATTTATTGATGATGATGCTTAATTGGTTATTTGTCATTATAAATCTCATTTTCACAGATGTGGGCTATAGAGTTCTTTGCTTAGGCAGGAACTCAAATCGGATTTTTTTTTGTCTTTAACATATTTTCCACCAGAAGTATCAGATTTGCAAGGTGCTCCTACAACAACAGCATCAGATGCTTCTGCATCTTCTTCATCTTCCTTATTTCTTTGCTTTTATGACTTTTTGATTGAAATACTGTTTAGATATATGAGTTTGTGATTTTATGAGTTCTTTGTAAAAGAAAAGATTTTATTTGATGTAAATTTACAAATATTGTGATAGTGAAAAATTGATGTGATTCATGAGTTTGTGATTTTGAGACCAAGTTTAAAGCATATATTGAATTCCTTTTCTTATTTTAATCGGATTGTAAGATGATTTGGAAGAAAAATAAGAAGAGGATGAAAATTTGGAAAAAAAAATCTAGTGGTAGTGAGAGCCATGGATGAACGAAGAGAAAGGGAAATTAAGAAGATGATGATGAGTGGTGGTGGAGGAGTGGGTTCGAGTAGAAGAGGAAGAGATAATAATAATAATTAAAAATTTAAAAATTAAAATTAAATATACACATAAAAAAATAAAAAGGACCTAATAGTATAATAATGTTAAATTTAAGGACTTGAAAAAATATAATATAAAGGGTAATATTGTCATTTTAATTCAACTTAACAGACACTTAACGTTCATTTTGAACGGAAAAGACCTAATAATACAATTTTTAAAACCATAAGGATCTATTAATATAATTTTCAAAATAGAAGGATTTCAAAGTATATTATGCAAAATCTCAGATACCTATAAATAATTATTCCATAATTAATCAAGTTACCTTTTTATAAAATAAATTAAATAAATATCTATTTTTCCTATAAATTATCATTTTAGACAATTTTTTCAAAGAATGATTTTTTTTTAATTGTTTCATTTGTAAAGACAATTTCTCTGACACCCTTAAAATCATTGAATAAGAGCAAACCAATAGGCCTAACAAGAATCTAATAATTAGGTAAAGTCTAAATAAGCAAATTGGTTGTAGGGGTTCTTTCAAATAGCACATAAAAGAAAAATTTCATTAACCAAAAAAGTTCAAAAAAACAAAATATTAGCTTCATCTAGAATTTTGTAAGGATAAAAAAATTAAAAATAATATCATAAAGGGCATTTTTTAACATGTTTACAATATGTTTCAAACAAGTTTGTAATTGATTCCTTCAATCTTATTTTCCGGTGATATTCTAGCCAATTTTCCAGCGATTATTTTGTTTCATTTTATATTTCAACGATTTGAAAGGTTTTGGCCGATTTCTGATATTAAAACTTGCTTCATTTTCAATTTGCCCAAAAATTAGAAGGTTACGTCGATCTTCACCTTTTTTTCTGGCCGTTGAATGGCAAAACAAAAATCCTACAAAATGACATATTTTATTGATTGTTACATTTAATCTTTGCTCTCGTTCTAGTCCCGTGATGATATTTATTTGTTAGAACATGAACTCAAGATTGTGGTCCTATAAAGTTCTCCTTAAGGTTTTCAAGTAAAATGTTCTAAGTTGTGCTTTAGGAGTCTATTTATAGGTCTCTTAGCCTTTTTGAAGAAAGTTGCCTGACATGAATTCCTGTGCTTTTCTTACAACTTCACTCAATTGTCATCACGACATTGTTCATTCCATAACTGTGACACCCCCGACCAGAGTCATACGTCTTTTTGACGTCATCACATGCATTTCAAGCATTTTTGTTTAAATGCATCAGAGTGAGACATGATAAATGACATTTACATGAAATATAAGATTTGAGAAATGATTATAAATGAGTTAAAAATGATAAACAAGAGTGGTTTTAAGTTCGTTTATCGTCGAAAGACATAAACGGAGCCAATTAGGGTTTTGGCTCGTGCGACCGAAAAATGTCGGAAACGCGCAATACTTTA